>CABHPP010142892.1:14089-49986 GCA_902168425.1 Peromyscus attwateri | reverse complement strand
AGTGACTCCTTCTGCCTTCCTGCTCTTTTAATTCTCTCTGTTAGTCCTGCCTACTTCCTGCCTAGCCACTGGCCAATCAGTGCTTTATTAGCAACACATTTGCCATACAGAACATCCCACAGCAGTTCATGCTAGTTTAAAACTTGCTATTTAGCTGAGGAAGACCTTGAACTTCCAATCCTTTTGCCTCTACTCCTAGTTGCCATGCTAAAACTGTGACAGTCAGAGGACAACTATCAGGAGTCAGTTCTCTTCTGCCATTTTGATTCTGGGGATCAAATTCTGGTCCACTGGCTTGGCGGCAGCACTTTACTGGCTGTACTATTGTTCCATCCCTCCACCTTTTATGTTTTTCTTTCATAGATAAATTATGTGATTTCTTTTTTTTTTTTTTTTAAAATACATGCTGTGATAGTCTTTTTAAGCTATGAATATTATATTCATCATGACAATTCATCTTTAGTATATCAGCATGTATCTTTAAGTTATAATTGAATATTCATGTAACAACTAACTTATAGGTCATATTGAGGTCACCAGAATTTCTCTCATGTTATTTATAGTAATTCCCCTACCCCTATATATAGGGTAAAGTGATGAATTCCTTTAGGGCAGTTCAATTCCCTGGACTGTAAAAAATAAACAAAAAAATAAATAAATAGAGGAAGAATGAATTTCAATATATAGTTAATAAGTGAGTGAGTTTTAGGGTGGTCCCTTGGTAAATGTTCTGTTCCTTAACAATCTTCCTTGTACTCATTCAGTGCATTGACCTCCATTGCTAACCCTTGCCTTAATTTTGTTGTTATATTATTTTAAATAATTTTATTTTGAAAAGTAAAACAAGTTAAAAAGCACATGTCTTAGTTAGGGTTTGTGACAAAACACCATGACCAAAAAGCAAGTTGGGGAGGAAAGCGTTTCTTTGCCTTACCTTTCCCATATTGCTGTTCATTATTGAAGGAAGTCAGGAAAGAAACTCAGACAGGTACCTGGAGGCAGGAGCTGATGTAGAGGTCATGGAAGGCTGCTGCCTGCTGGCTTGCTCCTCATGGTTTGTTCAGCCTGCTTTCTTATAGAACCCAGGACCACCAGCCCAGGAATAACAATACACACAATGGGCTGGGTCCTCTCACATCAATCACTAATTAAGAAAATACCTTAGAGCTGGATCTTATGGAAGCATTTTCTCAATTGACGTTCCCTCCTTTCTGATAACTCTAGTTTGTGTCAAGTTGATATAATACTAGTCAGCACAGTACACAAAACACAAATTTAAAACGTCTTTACAACTTGTTGTACATGAACATCTTTGTCAGAAACAACATTTCTGACTTCCAGGAAGAATGTTATCAGCACCCTGTCCCCTCTATGCATGCATTTCTTGCTATAGGTACCAGCTTCCTCCAGTGAAAACTATTATTCTGACATTATAGTAACACTTTTTCTTTTCTTATAACAATATAATTCATTGTGGCCTGTTTCTGAGCTTTATATAGTTAGGATCATTTAATATATATTCTTCTTTTTTTTCCCTTCCTCTCTCTCTTCATTTCTCCCTTTTAACGGTTTGTTGCCAAGTAGCCAGACTGGCCTTGAAATCATACTTCTGCCTGTGCCCTCTCACATCTCCACCCTCAGTTCTGGGATTATAGCTGAGTTGGACCAACCAGCCCTCTTTGTTTCATTTCCAAGCTTTTCTGTATTGTTTGTAGCTATAGTTCATTAATTTTAATGGCTATATGTGATTTGACTTTGTGAATGAGATAATTTGTCTTCTTGTTAATAGTCATTTGGGTTGCTTCTATTTTGTTTTTTTATGAACAAGGTTTCTATGAATGTTCTGTACATGTTTCCTAAGGCATAGAAGCATACCTTTCTGTTGGTGTATAGATAAACACATGACTGGCTTTAGAAGAAAACTTTGCAGTTTATAGTCACCCTTCTTGGAGCAATGTTTGAGTTTTTCCTCTTCCTTGTTCTGTAGATTTTAGCTGTTCTGTTAGGTACACATATAGTGTCTTGTGATTTTTGTTTGTTTGTTTTCGAGACAGGGTTTCTCTGTAACAGCCTTGGCTGTCCTGGATCCGCTCTATAGACCAAGCTGGCCTCGAACTCACAGTGATCTGCCTACCTCAGCCTCCCAAGTGCTGGAATTAAAGGTGTGTGCTACCTTGTGTTAGCTTGTGTTTTTAAATTGCATTATGATACTCCCCTCCCCCAGGTCCATTGGCTCTCTGTGGGATTTTTTTCCCCATTCTGCTTCTACTTCCCTTCCCCTTCCTCCTTCTCTTCTCTTACCTTTTTTCTCTCTCCTTTCTTCTCTTTCCTCCTGTTGTCCTTTCTTTTGTCCCCCTCTCCAGTCTCCTCCTGTTCCTTCCTTTCCTTCCTGTCCCTCCCTTTCTTCCTCTTTTCCCTTGTACCTCCACCCCTCTTTTTAAGTCAGGTTCTCACCCTGAAGCCCTGAGTGTCCTAGAGCTTTCTATGTATTCCAGCCTGGCCTCAAATGTGTGGTGATCCTCCTGCATTGGTTTCCCCAGGGTTGGAGCTATAGGGACCTCCATGCCAACTTTTTGTTTTGTTTACCTTTTTTTTGAGACAGGATCACTGTAGCTGAGGCAGGCCAAAATTACTATGAAGCCTAGTCTGCTTCAAACTAATAGAAGTTCGCATCCATGCCTATAATCCCAGTTTTTTTTTTTTGTTTTTTTGTTTTTTTGTTTTTCAAGACAGGGTTTCTCTGTGTAGCTTTGCGCCTTTCCTGGAACTCACTCTGTAGCCCAGGCTGGCCTTGAACTTACAGAGATCCGCCTGGCTCTGCCTCCCAAGTACAGGGATTAAAGGCGTGTGCCACCACTGTCCGGCTAATCCCAGTTCTTGCAAGACTGAGGCAGGACATTCATGTCAGATAAATAAAGTTCTCTAAGCTACCAAAGCTGTAAGTTTAAATACCACAAAGCCAAAATTGTTCAAAAAGAAAGGAATAATTGCTTATCATAATACATTTTTCAGGGGCCAGCAAGATTGTTGTGTGAGCACATGACAGCTCACAAATGTTTGTAATCTCAGTTTCAGGGGATCTGACACGCAGGCAAAACATCAATGTACATAAAATAAAAAAATAAAAATAAAAAAAAACAGTTAAAAAAATTAACTTGCATGGCATTTTCATTAATTCTTAGTTTTAGTTACTCTTCCCTCTTCTCCATCTACTTCCCAATCTCTCCCACTCCCATTCCTGCTTGAACCTGTAATATTCTCTCTCCTTGTACTTTCACATTACATATATTCTACTATTCCCCATTTCTTTTTTCTTCCCTTTTTTTTTTTGGTTTTTTGGGACAGGGTTTCTCTGTGTAGCCTTGGCTGTCCTGGAACTCACTTTGTCGGCCAGGCTGGTCTTGAACTCAAAGAGATCCACCTGCCTCTGCCTCCCAAGTGCTGGGATTAAAGGTGTGCACCACCATTGCTCGGCTTATTCCCCACTTCTTAATGCCTGTTCTAACCTCCACTACTGCCAATGGTCACATTCGAACCTCCGGCTTCTACAGGGACAAATAGACAAATCCAAAAAAACTGAAATTCGTGTCTCTGGATGAGAGAAAACATACATAGGGTTAACTCAGTCTCTTCTCCAATTCTATTCATCTTCCTGAAAGTTTCAGAACTCCAGTTTTCTTTATAGCTGAATAAAATCTCTGTTTGTGTATGTGGATCACATTTTCTTACGCACACAGCTATTGTGAATAAAAATCAATGAACATGGTTGTGTTGGTGTCTCTATTGTTGTTTGTTTTTGTTCTTTTTGGGGGGCCCACCACCCAGCTCCCAAATAAATTCACCCAGGAAGGCTTATTTGTAGATGAATTTCTAAATGGTCTCATTAAATAAAAAGCACAGAGCCAAATATAGGGGTGAAAGCCTTAGAGATCAGGGAAATAGGGAAAGCCACGAGCCAACCTTACCTCGCCAACTCTGCAGCTTCCAAATGCCTGCTACTTCCTATCTACCTGTGCCTTTATATGCCTTGCTTTTCTGCCCTCTCATTGGCTCTTAGCCTAGCTACCTCACTTCCTTGTCACTGCCTGTCTGTATAGACTTCCAGTTCTCTATGGATGGTACTAGGATTAAAGGCATGTTGTCACCATGCTTGTCTCTGTTCCCTAGTATGGCCTTGAACACATGGAGACCCTACCTGCTAAGTGATTGGAATTAAGGGCGTTGCTGCTTGACTTTGTTTACTTAAAATGGCTGGCCTTCCCCCTCTAATCTCCAGGCAAGCTTTATTGATCAAAGCACAAATAAAATATCACCACACTTATTATTACTTATAAATGCCTGGCCTTAGCCAATTTTTCTTAACTTTAAATTACCCCATCTACCTTTTGTCTTTGGGCTTTTCCCGTTCTCTTACTTCTGTAAATCTTACTCTTACTCTGTGGCTTGCTGTGTAGCTGGCCCCTGATGGCCTCCTCTTTCTCTGGCTACTTCTTCTCTCCTCCCAGATTTCTCCCTATATATATTCTCTCTGCCTGCCAGCCCTGCCTATCTTTTCTCCTACCTTTCTTTTGGCCAGGTCTTTATTAGACCATCAGGGGTTTTACACAGGCTCAGTAACACAGCTTCACAGAGTTAAACAAACAACATAAGCAAAAGTAACACACCCTAAAATAATATTCTACTACATTCTATAGTAGGATACAAACTCTTAGGGGTGTAAGCCTAGGAGTGGTATAGCTGAGTCATATGCTAGTTCTTTTTTTTTTTTTTTTTGGTTTTTCGAGACAGGGTTTCTCTGCGTAGCTTTGCGCCTTTCCTGGAACTCTCTTGGGAGACCAGGCTGGCCTCGAACTCACAGAGATCCGCCTGCCTCTGCCTCCCGAGTGCTGGGATTAAAGGCGTGCGCCACCACCGCCCGGCATATGCTAGTTCTTTATTGATACTTTTGTGAGAAAACTCCACACTGATTTGTATGGTGGATACACCACTTTACACTACCACTAAAATAACTCAGGGTTCTCCTTTCCCCACTTGCCAGTATTTGTTGACATTTGGTTTCTTGATAATCATTCTGGCTGAGGTGAGGTTGAATCTCAAACCTCTAGTAGTTCCCTGATGACTAATGGGGTTGAACCTCTTTAAAATATGTATTATCCATTTTTAGATCTTCTTTTGAGAATTCTTTCACTTCTGTAGTCCATTATTTGATTGGATTATGGTTGTCTTGATGTTCATTTGGGGTGTGTGTGTGTGTGTGTGTGTGTGTGTGTGTAGCGGGTGCTGCTCCTATTAATCCTATGTCAAATGTGTGGCGCACAAATACTTTCTCATCCTTTCAAGAAGCCTCTTTACTCAACAGTTACTGTTGCAGTATAAATCCTTTGAATTTTTTCATTTGTTGATTTTTGGTCTTATTTCCTAAGCCACTAGAGTCCTACTAAGAAAGTCCTCAATATAGTTCTTCATGTTGTGGTGACTCCTCAACCATACAATTATTTCATTGCTACTTCATAACTGTAATTTTGCTACTGTTATGAATTGTAATGTAAATATCTGATATTCAATTCCTGTGAAAGGGCCATTTGACCCCAAAGTGGTTGTGACCCACAGGCTGAGAAATGCTGCTTTAGAAACTATAGAGGTTCAGGTTTTATGTTAATGGTTTTGATCTGTTTGGAGTTCTTTTTTGTTTGTGGGGTGACAAAAGCTCTAGTTTCAATTTTCTACATATATGGTTTTCTTGACACCATTTGTGAAGATGCTGTTATTTTATTTTCTTTATCTGTGTCATACTCATTCTCTCTCTGTCTCTCTGTCTCTCTGTCTCTCTCTCTGTCTCTGTCTCTCTCTCTCTGTCTCTGTCTCTGTCTCTGTCTCTCTCTCTGTGTATGTGTGTGTTTGTGAACCAAACCTGGGCGCTCTGGAAAAACAGTAGTCACTCTTAACCACTGACCCATTGCCCCAGCTCAGATGCTGACTTTTCTTCTGAGTATATTATCTATGTCTTTGTGAAAAATCATATAGCTATGGTTGTTTGGGTTTATATCTGGCTTCTTTGTTTTATTCCATTGATTTACCTGCCTGCTTTTATGGTAGCATGATACTGATGCACTGATGCTGTTTTTTTAATTAGCTTTGGTGTGTTTTACTTGAAATCAGATATGCTGATACCCGGGGCATTACTCTTTTTCTCTAGTGGCTTTGGCTCTCTGTTTTTTTTATTTTTTTTTTAATGCATCCATACACATTTTAACATTTTTTTCATACTGTGAATTATGGTATTGAAATTTTGATGGGGATTATATTGAATATATAGACAGCATTTCACAATATTATATTATCTGTTCAATAAGCATTGGAAGACCTTTCATTTGCTAGTGTCTTCCCCAGTTTCTTCTTTCTTTTCTGTGTTTCTTTTCATTGATTGTATATTAATAACAGCTTTTTCCCCTTTTCTGTCTTTGCTCCAGTCAATCCCTCCCATACACCCCTTGCTTTTCTTCTTCAAATTCATGGCCTCTTTTTTTTTCAATTGTTACTGTATACATATATTTATTTTTATAGACATTTATATTTTTAATATAACCATTTGAGTCCATATAATGTTACTTGTGTGTAATGTAGCACGAATCTTAAAAGGTCTTATTAATGAAAACAAACCTGGAGCCAGGTATTGGGGTGAATGCTAGAAGATCAGAGAAGCAGAATAAGCCACAGCTTCCTCACCTCGCCAATTCCTCAGCTGATCCTGTTTCTTCAGACTGGGAGCCTCTGTGTCCTCATCTGAATGGGTCTCAGCTGAACTGCTGCTCAAAAGCCTAAAAGCTTAATCAGCTGTAGTTCCTGGTCCTCACGCCTTATATACCTTTCTGCTTTCTGCCATCACTTCCTGGGATTAAAGGCATGAGTCACCATGCCTGGCTGTTTGTTGTGTGGCTTTAAACTCACAGAGATCCTGATGAATCTTTGCCTCCCAAGTGATAGGATTAAAGGTGTGAGTGCCACCATTTTCTGGCCTCTATCTGTCTAGTGGCTGTTCTGTTCTCTGACCCCAGATAAATTTATTAGGGTGCACGATATTGGGGAACACAATTATCACCACAGTGTTAAGTTTTCAGGGCTGACTGTTGGCACTGAGCACCCAATTGGTGTGCTCTTTGCTGTGGATGGTCACCCATCCCATTCTCAGCTTTCTTCAGTTGCCTGTAGTTCTTTGTGTAGAGTTGAGGCATCATGAGCTTTGCTTCTTCCCATCCAGCTCTGCATGTATGTTAGTGTCCTTCTTCAGCTCATGTTTGGGCAATCATGTTGGTCAGAATTTATGGGTATAGCTTCTTATGTTGCTAGGGGAAATAATCTCACAGCAGTGTCCCTGATCCTTTGGCTCTTACAGTCTTTCTGCCCCTCTTCTGCAATGTTTCCTGAGTCTTAGTTGTAAGATTGTTTTATAGTTGTATCCATTGGTACTGGGCTCCACAAATCTGCATTTTGATGCTTGTAGTATATAGTGTTTCTTCTGTTGCACAGATAAGTTTCCTCATTAAAGGGTAAAAACTATACTTATCTGTGGGCATAAAGACAAATATTTATAGATTATAATTGGGAATTATGTTGGTCTAGTAAATTACTAGTTGTAGATTCTCCTCCTATGACCATGATTTCACTAGCACCGAGTAACGGTTTCTAGTACCAAGCATGGTTTCCCTCTTATTTAGTGGATGTTAAGTCAAATTAGAGAGCAGTTGGTTACTACCAAGGCATGTGTTCTACTATTGCACCTGCAGGGTTATTATGCCATGCTGGTCATTGATGTGATTCATATGTATTATAGCTGGGTAGGATTGTTTATTGCTTCCCTCCTTTGGAAGCTTACATGGTCCATTCTGGTACCATGCAAGCTTGTCCTCAGGGAGGAGGCATTCAGGTCAGTTTCAGCTCAGGGGCCTCTGGCTGTGAGTGCATGGTGTTTCATCAGTAGGGACTTACTTTCCACTTCTATGGGGCAACTAAGGGCAAAAGCAATAGGCTGTATGTTTTAGGAGTCTCTTAGATAGCCCTGGCCAAGAACACAAAAGAAAGTTACTCATGTCTGGTATTGGGGTTTTTCTCAGGTAGTCTTTGACCTTTGAAGGGAATGCCATCAGCCCAGAAGAGAAAAGCTCATTAAAATTATATAATTTATACATTGAATTATGTATGTTGTAGGATTTTTTTCCTAGGTAAGTTAGTAGTATGGTATCCTGTGGCTTTTTCAGCCAAATTGTTATTTTACCTCCCTCCCTCCATCTTCTGTATTAACCTTCATCCCCTTTCCTCAAGGTGCCCCACCTTTCCTGTTTCCCCTATCTGATCTCGTGTATCATGCCATTCCCCTTTACCCTCTACCCACCTTCTTCTGTATTTACCTACCTCCTATTCCTTAAGGAGCCTACACTTTCCCGATTTCCCTGATCAGATTACTTGTATTTGCTATTCCTTTCTCTATTGCTCTCCAACTCCTGTATTCTGATAGTGGTGCCTTTTTACTTTACTGGTTTCCTTATGTAGTCATTTCTAAAGATTTGGAGCCAGGAACCTTCAATAAGGAAAATTGTGACATTTGTCTTTTTGTGTTTGCATTACTTCACTTAATATATTTTTTCTAGTTCATCCATTTGCCTGCAAAGTTTATGATTTTGTTTTTCTTTACCACTGAATAGTATTCCATAGTGCATATGTACCACATTTTCATTATCCATTTATTGGTTGTAGAACACTTAGGTAATTTCCTCTTCTTAGCTGTTATGAATAGAGCAGGAGTGAACATTGCTGAGCAGATATTGGTGGAATATGATGTCTCGTCTATTGGACATATGTTAAGAAATGGTTTGTCTGGATCATATGGTAGATTTATTTTTTAGCTTTTTAAGAATCAGTGACTGCACCAGTTCAAAATCCCACTAACAGTGAATGAGGGTCCCCTTTTCCCCACACCCCATTAACATTTGTTATCTGTTCCACTGATTGTTTGCCATTCTGAGTAGTATAAGATGAAATCATAAAGTAGTGTTGATTTGCATTTTCATAATAGCTGGGGATGATGCACATTTTTAAAGATATTTTCGTATGTTGTATCTTCATTTTCATCTAATTCTATCTAGGTTTTTCTGTTTTGTTTTTTAAATTTTCTTGATTTCCTTAGTGGCTTCATTTCATCATTGAGTAGTGTGTTGTCTAATATCCATGGCTTTCTGAGTTTTCTTTGTTTTTTCTTGCAGTTGATTTCTAGCTGTATTCTATTGTAGTCAGAATACAAGAAGTTATTTTAATTTTCCTGTATTTGTTGAGACTGGCTTTGTATCCTAATACATGATCTAAATTCCATGTAATCCTGAGACAAATGTGTTTTCTGCAGTGTTTGGATGGCATGTTCCATAGATGTCTGTTAAATCCATTTGATTTATGATGCCATGTAAATCCTCTACCTCTCTGTTTTTTGTTGGCATGAACTGTTTATCAATAAGAGCTACTGGTAGTGAAATCATGCAGTATTACTGTGTTAGGGTTAACCTTTACCTTTATACCTACTAGTATTTTATCCAATGCGTTATGTTTAGAATTATAATGTCCTTGACAGATTGTTTCTTTTGCAAGCATGAAATGAGTTCTCTATCTCTCTGGACTACTTTTGTTAGGCATTTAAATGGAGATTTCTTCTTATTTCATACTTGTATTCCAAGAATAACTTTTTAATCACTGTGAAGTCATGTCTGTTGTTTCTTGTTCTTCCAGTGACAAATAGATGGATCCTGTTTTGTTTTTGTTTTTTTTTCCCCGGTAGAGTCTGCTAGCTAGTCTATCGTTGGATTGGGGAATTGAGACTAATTAATATTCAGAATTATTATTGAAAACTGTGTTCCTTTTGTTGATTTTGTAGTGTTTGCTGTTTTGCTAATGATTCTTTGTTTAATAAATGTATTATCTTTCTCCTCCTGTAGCTTTTG
The DNA here is from genome assembly GCA_902168425.1 of Peromyscus attwateri. Classification (NCBI taxonomy): domain Eukaryota; kingdom Metazoa; phylum Chordata; class Mammalia; order Rodentia; family Cricetidae; genus Peromyscus; species Peromyscus attwateri. The sequence continues at coordinate 40,003 of CABHPP010142892.1, read as the reverse complement.
TATGTCTCCATTGGTTGTGTTTATCACTTTCTTGACTCTGAAGAATTTCTTCTTGTATCCTCTGTAGAGCTGGCTTGATGTTCATTAATCTTTTTGCCTGTTTTTATTGTGAACTATTTTAATTTCTTTAATTTCTCCCCCAGTCCTGATAGACAGATTTGCTAGGTATTGTAGCCTGGGTTGGTACTTGGGGTATTCCAGAATGTGCATTGCATTTTCTATGCCCTTCTGGCTTTTAAAGTTTCAGTTGAGGGATTATTTGTTGTTCTGATGGCCTGTCCTTTTTTGTGACTTGATGGTTTTCTATTTATAGCTCTTTGTACACTTCTTTGTTCTATATATTTACTGTTTTAACTATAGTATGACATGGGGTTTCTTTTCTTTTTCCAGTTGTTTTTAAATGCCTTTTATATGTGGATAAGTCCATGTTTCCCTAGGTGTGGGAAAATTTTTTTCTACAATTATCTTCAAAATCTTTTCCATTTCTTTGTAATAAATTCTCTTCTTAGTTTCATGCCTGTAATTCATTGATTTTTGTCTTTTTCCTTTCTTCCACTTCAGATTTCTGAGGATTGGACCTAGGACTTTATACTTGCTAGGCAAGTGTGCTATCAAGAATGTCTCAAAAAGTTTCCCTGTTCTGTTCATGTTTTTAAAAATTTATTATTTTCTTTGAGTGTACCAATTTATCTTTTTTCAATTAAAAAGTTTTCATTTGACTTTACTAAATTTTTGATTTCCACCATCATTTCATTTGATGTTTCTTCAGTACTTGCCTTTATTGAATTCCATTCTCATATCCTGTATTGGCTTCCCTGTTTTATCCAGTTGTCTTTGTTCCCTTGTAATTTATTCATATCATCCTTCAATTCTATAAACATACTTATCATTGTTTTGACTTGTTTGTGAAGAATTTTGTCTGATCTTTTACCAGAGGACATTGCTCTGGAATTGATAGATTTTAGAGGAGTCTACCTGTAGCCTTGTTTTTTGTGGTAACTGTGTTTTGTAATGGGACTTGCACGGCAGACCAGGAGTTAGTTTAAATCCCCCCCCCCCCCCCCGTTTACAGTATTTGTAATGTGGGAATTAGGTTGTAGTAGCTTTTTTTTTTTTGGGTATTGTTTTCTTCTGTTAGATGTGTATCAGGCCATTCAGGTTTATTCCCAGCTCTTCTCTGCAACAACAGTCATTATTCATGGGTAGATGCATTATGTAATGGAGTCATATTGGATTATACAAAGTCACCCCTTAAGCAGTAATCACTTCATGGACTAAAGGGACACTAGTAGTTCTGTGTGTACTAATATATGAATTATTATGAGTATGAATGGAAATAAGAACAAAAGACAAAGAAGGAAAAGCACTAGTAGGACTAGTGATTAGCTTTGGGATGATAGAAACCAAATAGAGGAGGAAGAAATAAACAGGCAAAGGGATTGCAGCAGATGTCACAGGATGGGAGATGTTTGATGACAGACTGTTGAGAAGTAAAGATATGCTATCTGATAGTGTAGGACTGTCCCATTTTTCAGGGGCTGTGGGACAGGGGAAGTTTGGGAGAGTAAAAAGCAAAAGGAAACAACAAGGAGAGAGAAAAAAGTATAAAACAAAACAAAAAAGAGAGAAGAAAGAAAAGGGAATATAGAGCAAGAATAGAATGAGCCTGATGTAGCTTGATAAAATGATATTGGGGTATTAAACACGGGGTAAATACAGAGGAAGAGAGAGCCTGGAGGGGATGCAATTTAAGGAAACTGAATAGCCTGCCTGCCTGATTTTTGGCCTCAGTATACTTGGCTTTTTCCTTGCTTCTCGGGGGGTCTTCTGTGATGGGTCATGCTCTTCTTACTGGATCTAACTTTGGCTGTTTGGATTACTGATGCTGTCCTGATGTGTGGGTAGTTTTGGATGTCCACAGTTCCTAGATGGAGTTGTAGATAGGGTCACACCTCTGAACTTTTTCTGGGCATCTCTTTGTAAATTCTCTTACTATCCCTATGTAGCCTTTGGCAGTGTCCTGCAAGGTGTTTGGCATCTATGTGAATGTTGCATTTTATATACTTTGGTTTCGACCAGATTACCGATTTACTGAATGTTGTTTAGATCTGATTCAGCTATTCCACCCCTCCCCCATAGTCTTGCAGTATTCTGTTTGTCAACTCTCAATGTGTAATCCCATAACACTTGCTCTCAGAGTCCCGAGAATCTAATTTACAGAGGGTCTCCAACTACAAAGGCACTACTGTATCAGAAGTCTTGGAAATGGTCTCTCACGTCTGTTCTTTATGTATTTTGCATATTAGACTTCTACTGGAGATGTAGTTGGTAAAAATATTTTCCCATTCTGTAGGCAGCCAGTTTGTTGGAATGATGATGTTGTAGCTAAGGGTGGTGCTTGTGGGGTCCATGTAGAGAGCTGTTTTGCAGGTCATCAAGTAGTCACAAAAGATGAGCTAGAAGAAAGGGCTGAAAGGTGACACTATCCGAAGAACTTGGGGTGTCCTGGGGCCAAGTCCCAGGGGAATGTAGATGGTCTGGGAGGTGGGGCTCAGGCTAGCCGGTGGCAGCAGGACTAAAAATAAGTTTGGGGAGACCAGAATGGAGGACATGAAGGAGGATCTAATTCCACTACATGAGTTTCAGCCTAGTCTGGCAGCTGTGGGTCCCTCGAAGAGAGGTTCAGTGAGTTGGCGAAGTAAAAAAGAACTGAAGATATGCTAAAATAGGGCTTCATTTGTAGACAGGAGGATAATTATTTAGTAAACTAAGATGTTTGAATGGCTTCTTTTTTTACTGCTTCATCAATATTTTTCCTTACCCCAAAGTGTTAGAAAATGGAATTAGTTTATTAATTAAATTATTACAATTATTTAAAGATTAAAATAAAAACAGAAACAACCCTAAAGGTTTTTTACTGTAAGAGGGAAATGATATTAGTGGTCATCTGTGAGGCCACTGTGATATGTATTAGAGAGAGCCTTTTTAGTTCACATAGAAGATTTAATGCCCTCTGTTATAGCAATATGTGGAGGTTGAAATGGATTTAACAGCATGGATTTAACAGTAAATCTAAAAGGATGTGCCCAATTTTGAACATTAGAATTTAACTATGAGGAAAGTATGTAGGGAAGACAATATAGTTTGCTAAAACATCCTAAACAGCTGTAAACTATAGTAAATTAATTATTGATTGGTAATTCTCCTAAAATCAGAATCTTTTCCTACTTCTTTAACATTTTTAGTACTCTTATTTTTTGGAGACAAGGTCTTAATGTAGCCTGAGCTGACCTTAAATTAGCTATGGAGCTGAGCTGAAGTCTTTTCTCCTCCTGGCTCTAGTTCCCAAGGTTCCAAAACTATAGGCATTTACTACCGTTCCAGCCACTTTTCACAAAAAGAAACAAACAATAACACAACAAAACACCTTTTACTTTTATGCCAGTAATTATAACCATTTCTCTCCCATACAACCAACTATCTGGGGTTAAACAAAATTATTCCAGCAATTTTACCAGAATTTAGATGAGTCATTTACAGATGAAATTATGTATTTAAATTTTTTTGGCAGTATATGCTGTTATTATTTATTGAGGACTACTCTGAGCACAGGGTCTATGGTTTGGAAAAATGTGAATTTTTCCAATAGCATGAAATTTGTAGGACACAGTGGATCACATACTACAGTAAAATGGACATGACTGGGGGAGGGCTGTCAGAAGATAGCTTTTGCTATTGATTTCCTAAGATAGGCCCTCATAACTGATGTGCAAACAAGAAACAAACAAAAACTTCAGCTCCCAAATTAAGTACATGCCAAATATTAGCATCATATCCCAGATTATCTGCTTTAAAGATGGCTATTTTTCTTTCTTGGGTAGCACCAAGTGGGAATTAAGTCCTTACCTTTAATTTTCCTTGAGAATCATGCAGTTATTGGATGTAATTTTACCCTGATAATTATATAGAAGCACAATATGTTTATAGTAATTTTGGAATAATTTTAATGAATATTTGCCTGTTACTTTCGAATAAGTGCTATATTTTCCATTTTTAAGAAATAAAACATAACAGTTTAGTACCTGACAAATGGCTATTTGATTAATAAATGCTATTTTTCATTTACTAACATTGATTTTGCGCTCTCTCTCTCCCTGTTTTGACTCTTTCTAGGGTGTGGATGAATGGAATATAGCTCGCCTAAATACAGTCTTGGACGTGGTTGAAGAAGAGTGTGGTATTTCTATTGAGGGTGTAAATACCCCTTATCTCTATTTTGGAATGTGGAAAACTACATTTGCATGGCACACTGAAGACATGGATCTCTACAGTATTAATTATCTCCACTTCGGGGAGCCTAAGTCTTGGTAAGTCACTTGTTTAATATTTACATCCTTTAGAGTTATGAAGCATTGAGTGTTGTGCATTATTGAAGAGAATTACTTCTTTGATAGAGTGTAAGGAACTTTTAGACTGTAATCATATAATCATTTTTTTTTTTTTCTTTTCAGGTTTTTGAGTAGAAACTTTTAAGTCCAGTGGTCTCCCGTGGGCATTTTGTATGCTATGAATTAATATATTCTTCATGTCAAATACTTTGTGAAGCACCTTTACTTCTTTGAGCATTTGTTAGAGGTTATGTGTGAGACAGTCATTAAAAACTTGACTTCTTGGATATAGAGATTTAAGAATCTTGATCTGTTGGTTCAGCTTCCTCTTAGTGACAGCCTCGTTTGGTGTGTGTGTGCCAGGACAGGAGGCCTATTAGCACTTTATAGGAAATAGTATTGGTAAGAATGGCAACACACTTGAGTTGATATATGGTGTATATATTTATTAAGATGGGGTCTCATTTCTCACCTCAGGGTGGCCCTGAGCTCACAGTAATCCTCCTATTTTTGTTGCCTGAGTACTGGGATTACAAGTGTGAGATTCCAAACTGGTTTGATATGTACTTTTGCTATAGATCCTGGCTGGCCTGAACTTACTATATAAATTACATGGGCCATAGACTTCTAGTGATCATTTCTGCCTCTGCCTTCCATGTGTTTGGATGAGTGGCGGCTAATTTTTTTTTTAATTGTAATGACTTTAAAATGTGTCAGGGTAAAGTGAATTATATGCCACATTCATTACCCATTTGTAGTTATGTTCATGAGGTAGATTGGTCTGTAATTCTCTTCCTTTGTTGCATCTTTGTGTGCTTTGGGTATTAGGGTAACTGTAGCCTCTTAAAAAGAGTTTGGCAGTGTTCCTCCTGTTTTGATTGTGAGGAACAGTTTGAAGAGTATTGATATTAGCTCTTTTTTGAAATTCTGGTAGAATTCTGCACTGAAGCCATCTGGTCCTGGGCTTATTTTGGTTGGGAGACTTTTAATGACTGTCTCTATTTCCTTAGGTCTATTTAAATTGTTTACCTGGTCTTGATTTAGTTTTGGCATGTAATACCTATCTAGAAAATTGTCTATTTCTTTTAGATTTTCTAATTTTTTGGAGTATAGGTTTTTCAAGTATGACCTGGTGATTCTCTGCATTTCCTCATTGTCTGTTGTTATGTCTCCCTTTTCATTTCTGATTTTGTTAATTTGGATGTTCTTTTTGGTTAGTTTGGATAAGAGTTTGTCTATCTTGTTGATTTTCTCAAAGAACTGTTTGTTTCATTGATTATTTGTATTATTCTCCTTGTTTCTATTTTATTGATTTCAGCCCTCAATTTGATTTTTTTTTTTTCCTGGTGTCTGTCTATTCCTCCTGGGTGAGTTTGCTTCTTTTTGTTCTAGAGCTTTTAGGTATGCTGTTAAGTTGCTAGTGTGAGACTTCTCCAACTTCTTTATGTGGGCATTTAGTGCTATGAATTCTCCTCTTAGCACTGCTCTCATAGTGTCACATAAGTTTGGGTATGTAGTACATTCATTTTCATTGAATTCTAGGAAGTCTTTAATTTCTTTCTTTATTTCTTCCTTGACTCATTGGTGATTCAGTTGAGCATTATTCAGTTTCCATGCAATTGTAGGCTTTCTGTAATTTTTTTGTTGAAATCTAACTTGAAGCCATGATGGTGTGATAAAACACAGGAGGTTATTTCAATTTTTTTTTTGTATCTGTTGAGATTTGCTTTGTGACTGAGTAAGTGTTCGATTTAGAGAAGGTTACATGGGGTGCTGAGAAGAAGGTATATTCTTTTGTGCTTAGGGTGGAATGTTCTGTAGATATCTATTAAGTCCATTTGAGTCATAACACTTGTTAGATCCCTTATATTTCTGTTAAGTTCCTGTCTGGCAGATCTGTCTATTGGTGAGAGTGGGGTGTCCAAGTCTTCCATTATTAATGTGTGGGGTTTGATGATTTAAACTTTAGTAATGTTTAGTAATGTTTCTTTTACATATGTGTGTGCCCTTGTATTTGGGGCATAAATGTTCAGAATTGGGACTTCATCTTGGTGGATTTTTTTTTTTGTGATGAATATGTAATGTCCTTCCTGGTCTCTTTTGATTGATTTTAGTTTGAAGTCTATTTTGTTTGATGTTAGGATAGCTACACCAGCTTGCTTAAGTCCATTTAATTGGAAAATCTTTTCCCAGCCTTTTACTCTGAGGTAGTGTCTGTCTTTGAAGTTGAGTTGCATTTCTTGTATGCAGCAGAAGAGTGGACCCTGTTTTCGTATCCATTCTGTTAGCCTGTGTCTTCTTATAGGCGAATTGAGTCCATTGATATTAAGGGATATCAATGACCAGTGATTGTTAATTCCTGTTATCTTTTGGTGGTAGTACGTGTGTATTTCCTTTCTTTGGGATTTCCTGTTGTGGCATTATCTATTGCCTATGTTTTTGTGGGTGCATCTGACTACCTTAGGTTGGAGTTTTCCTTCTTGTGCTTTCTGTAGGGCTGGATTTGTGGATAGGTATTGTTTAAATTTGGTTTTGTCTTAGAATGTCTTGTGCAATTTGTCTATGGTGATAGAAAGTTTTGGTGGGTATAGTAGTCTGGGCTGGCATCCGTTGTCTCTTAGCGTCTGCATTACATCTGTCTAAGACCTTCTGGCTTTCAGAGTCTCCATTGAGAAGTCGGGTGTTATTCTGATGGACCTGCCTTTATAAGTTACTTGGCCTTTTTCCTTATTGCTCTTAATATTCTTTCTTTAATATGTATGTTTAGTGGTTTAATTATTATGTGGCGAGGGGACTTTTTTGGGGGTGTAGTCTATTTGGTCTTCCATAAACTTCTTGTGTCTTCATAGGTATACCCTTCTTTAAGTTAGGAAAATTTTCTTCTGTGATTTTGTTGAATATATTTTCTGTGCCTTTGAGTTGGTATTCTTCTATCCATATTATTCTTAGGTTTGGCTTTTTCATGGTGTCCCAGATTTCCTGGACATTTTGTGTTATGACGTTTTTTACTTTGGTCTTTTTTTTTTTTTTTTTTTACTGAGGAATCTATTTCCTCTATTGTATTCTCTACACCAGATATTCTCTCTTCCATCTCTTGTATTCTATTGGTTATACTTGCATCTGAAGTTTCTGTTCGTTTACTCAGATTATCTATTTCCAGCATTCCCTTGGTTTGTGTCTTCTTCATTGTTTCTATTTTAATTTTCAGGTGTTGAACTGTTTCCTTCACTTGTTTAATTGCTTTTTCATGATTTCCTTGGCTTTCTTTAAGGGATTTATTGATTTCTTCTAATTTTTTGTTTGTCTTTTCCTCAATTTCTTTGAAGGAAAATTTTCATTTCCTCTTTAAAGGTCTCTATCATCTTCTTAAAGTTATTTTTAAGGTCGCTTTCATTTGCTTCTTCTATGTTGTGATTTTTTTCTGGTCTTGCTGCTGTTGAACCACTAGGTTCTGGTGATTAGAGCCCTATTGCTCTTATGCTGTTGTATGTATTTTTGCATTGGTGTCTACCCATCTCTTCCTCCAGTAGGTCTAAGATGTGCCTGTGTCTGAGCAAGTTGCTCTTGGTCCAATCTGTGCTTGCTGTGTCTGTGTCTCAGGGGCCACTCTGGATCCTATTGTAGCTCTTGGTGTAATTGGAGCTGGCAGATTCTGTGTCTCAGAGAGCTGCTCTTGGTCCAATCAGATCTGGCTGATTCTGTCTCAGGGAGCCACTCTTAGTCCTATCAGAGCTGGTGGATTCTGATATTCAGGAAGCCCTTCTTGGTCCAGTGAGAGCTCTTGGTCCAATGAGAGCCGGCAGATTCTGTGTGTCAGGAAGCTGCTGGGGTTACAGGGGGATGGGTAAGTTTGGGGTAGGGCATGGGTCTTGTAGATTGCAGGGTCTGATGGGGCATTTTGGTGGGTGATCCTGCCTGCAGGAGTCTTCTCTGCGGACCGTTAACTGTGGCAGCAATGGGTGTGGTCACTAGCTTTTATTCTAATGATTTTAAACAAAATCTTTTGTGTGCCATATTTCTAGATATCCAGCCTGTGCATTTTCAGGTCTGCTATTTAATTGATATCTTCTTGCAAGGATGTTATGTTCATTGTTATTATTGCAGCCCAGATGGTGTAGGAAGGTCATTCTGAATTTTGTGTGCTAGACAATATTTTGGTAGTCTCCCAAAAGTAATACCTATAAGAAGAAAGCAAGATTGCACTGGGCAGAAAGCAGTTGAGCAGGGTTGGAGCCCTGGGAAGATTCCATAGACAAGATATATAGCTGCCAAGACCTTTCAGAATGTCCCAGGTTAAGACCAGGGATCTGGCCTGTATACACAAGTTGTCCTATCTATCATGTATGGGGCTCACGCCACGAAAGGGTGTATATTCTTTTAGAGGTAATGTGAATTTTGGTGACTGTGATGTGGACTGATTAGCTTGTAAGAGCACAGCTTTGAAACTTGTTAACAAAGTAAGCAATTTGAAAATGAAACAATCCACAATTGTTCAATTTTTTGGATGTAATTTATTAGGAATATGCCATAATTAATCATTGTATTAAAAAATTTGAGTCTTGTGAAAATAGTGTAATTTTTAGTTTATGATTCATGCTTTTATTATAAGAAACACAAACCCCAACTCTCTCAAATTACAGCTACCTTTAGGGAGTAGATTAATGGCTTTGTTTTTTGAATCTGTAATTTGCAACTTATTTTAAATGCCACCATGTTTTTGATGATCATTTGAAAGGTGAGTGTATCCTTGGAAGAGAAACAGACTCCTTAATGTAGTCACTTCTTTCCTATTGTCTCCTTCATAGTGATCATTGGGGACACAGTAATGGAACATGAAGCTGAGAATGGCTATCAAACAGGTCTGAATTGGGGACCAGCTATTTCAACCTTTGTGTTTCTGCTTAAAGTAATGACCTAGTGCTAGACTTTCTCATTATTAACATGTAGGCAATACTAAACACTTGCATTATTGTGTCTTAGCACAAGCTGCCATTTGTTATAAATGCTGAATAAATGTTAGCTGTGGTGGACTGCAGTCATATTTTTTGGTGGCCCTTTTGCCTTTCAGCCCTTTCTAAACTATAGAGCATAAGTAGACATATATGCTTTTGACAGTAAAAGTAGAGAATATCATCATAGGAGGAACTAATAAAAATTGACCGTAAAATCATTGGCTTGATTTTCATGGGATGACTGTGAGCAAGACATCAACTAGTAGAGAACAATAAATAAAGGAGCTAGTGGGAAGAGGAGAGGGCGCCCCTACTTTGGCCTGACATGGACCTAGAAGGGATTCTTTGTGACCTTGGGTGCTACATATGGGTAGAAAGTGTGCCTGATAGAATACTAGCCTTGCTTATGAGTGTGAGAGAAAAATTATGGTTGCCTATGGTAGCAGTGACAGAGTTCTGGGTAGCAAATGCATCTTAGTACTTTATTGAAAGCCCTAGCACAACTAAAAGAAAGCAAGGAGATACTGAAGGACTAATCTGAGACATAGAAGTTAAGTTACTCTTTGAGTAGCACTAGTAAAACAAGCAAGTAGTTTGAATATAACTTTGAAAGAAGTATAAAAAGGATACTTCACTGAGAAAATCTGAGCCAGCAGTGGATGTAGTATGTGGTATATTTTGGAAAGTGTAGTTTTATCTGCTGAGAAATTGTAATGTCAGCCTACTACCATTTAATTAATATTGTGGTTTTTTTTTTTTTTTTTCTTTTCTTTACCCTACTGGGTTTATACCATTTGAAATCCAGTGGTTTTTATTTTTTTTTATTTTATTTTTTTTTAAGACAAGGTCTCTCTATGCTGAACACTCTGTCCTGGAAATATCTATGTAGACCAGGTTGGCCTTGAACTCACAGAGATCCACCTACCTCCTCTTCCCAGGTGCTGGGATGACTACTTGTGGGGAGGCCAATTTATTAAAGACATTAGTTCTTTGAGAGTTTTGTGTAATGTGTTTTGACCATAGTCACTTTTCTTTTCCCAGCTCCACTTCTTCCTTTCACACTCCAAATTTGAGTCTCCCACCCTACTCCTTCAAGGTCAATTTGTGTTGCTGAACTATTTCTGGATGAGTGGTCTTTTACTGAAACTTGATGGACTTATCAAGGGATACACTTTTAGAGAAAATTGATCTTTTCTCTACCAGCAGCTAAGAATTGTCAGTAGCTTCTCAGCCAAATTCTCCTTTCTTCATGTCCAACTCCCCTTTGCATGATGGGATTTGATTTGGCGTAGGCTTTTACAGGTCTTGAGCCTGTCACACCATTGCGAATTCATATGTGTGGCTACTGTGCAATGTCCAGATGACACTGATTCTTTCTGACTCGTACAGTCTCTCTTCATACTCTCTTTCACACGGTATGTATAAAATCATATCATCCCCAAATAAGGATACTTTGACTTCTTTCTTTCCTATTTGTATCTTAATCTCTTTCATTTGTCTTACTGCTCAGCTAAAACTAGAAGTACTATGTTAGGGGTGGGAAGTCAAAATTGAGTGAGAGAAAAAGTAAAAAATGGTATTAAAAATTCCTAGTATAATGAAAATGAAAACACAACATTCCAAATTCTGTGGGATAAATGAAAGCAGTCATAAGGAAATTTTGTAGAACTATGTACTTACATTAAGAACAATGAAAGATCTCAAATTAATAACTTAACATGTACCTAAAGACCTATGCAAAACAAGAATAATCAACACCTCTCAAAAGTAAATGGGAAGTGCTAATCAAAATCAAGGCTGGAATAAATGAAATAGAAACAGCAACACAAACATAAAGATTCAAGGTAACCATGAGTTGGTTCTTTAAAAAGACTGACAATCCTTTATTCAAACTAACCAAAAGAAAAAAGAATACAATCCAGTGAAATAAAATTAGAAATTACAGAGGAAACATTACAACACATACCGAGGAAACTCAGGCAATATTAAGGAAGAAGAAATGGATGAATTTCTTGAAGGGAATTAACTACCAAAATTTAATTGAGTCAATAATTTAAATAGACCCATAACATTCAATAAAACAGAAGCAGTAATTAAAAAACATCTCCCAGTTGTAAAAGCCAGATGAACTCAGGCATGGAATTCTGCCAAACCTTTAGAGAACACTAATACTCCTGAAACTATTATGTTAAACAGAAAAAGACAAAATATTTCCAAATTTTCTTTTCAAAGCCATTATTATCCTGTTATCAAAACCTGACAATCCTGTTAAAAAAATAAAGTTATAGGTCAATATCCTTGATGAACATAGATGCAAAAATTGTCAATAAAATACTTGCAAACTGAATTTAGGAACACATCAAAAATATTATCCACCATGATAAAGTTGGCTTCATCCTAAAGGTGAAGGGATGGTTCAACATATGTAAATTAGTAAATGTAATTCACCACATATGTAGATGGAAGTTTTTGTCCTGACAACAACTCCCAAATACCCAGCAACTACTTCCCAAATTACCACACAGAGGCTTATATTAATTATAAATGCTCAGCTGATAGCTCAGGCTTATTACTAACTAGCTCTTAAATTAACCCATAATTCTTATCTATGTTTAGCTATGTGACTTGGTACCTTTTCTCAGTATGGCATTCTCATCTTGCTTCCTCTAGGTCTGACTAGCAACTCCTGACTCCACCCTTCCTCTTCTGGCATTCTTAGTTTGGTCGCCCTGCCTATACTGCCTGGCTGCTGGCCAATAAATTGGTTTTATTAAACCAATTCAAGTGCCAAATCTTTACAGTGTACAAGAGGATTATTCCACAGCACACATAGAATAAATGGTAGAAACCACATGATCATCTCATTAAATGTAGAAAAGGCCTCAAACAAAATCTATCATCTCTTTATGATTAAAGTTCTGCAGAAAATAGAGATACAGGAGATGTCTCTCAACATAATGAAGGCAATATATAGGGAAAACCACAGCTAACATCATCATAAACAAGAAAAGCCTCAAAGTATTTCAAATAAAATTTCCATTTTTTTAAGTAAACCACACAAAGTATTGCTTAGAAGGGATGCTGTTTCCTTGATCTTGAAAGTAAGAAAAAATTTAGAATTAGTAAAGATACTGATATAAAATGAAAATGTGCTATGCAATATCTAATCACTGATAACTTTAAAGGCAATTGTACCCATAATATCTAATCAGTGTTCCTCCTTAGGGAGACACATTTTTTTCATGTAAGCATAGCTGTTGTTTTATAGCAGGGCAGTGAAAATGTCTTCCAGAATTCTTTGTTACCTTGTACTTTGCTGAATGTTACCAGAGGATTACTATCAGTATGAAGATTTAGCTTTGCTTGGGCAATATTTCATTTTTTCTTTCTGGACAATGTTTGGAAGGAAATTTTTACCCTTTAATGATGTCTTAGTTAGGATTTCTATTGTTGTGAAGAGACACCATGACAATAATAACTCTTTTAAGGAAATCATTTAATTGGGGTGGCTCACTTACATTTTCAGAGGTTCAGTTCATTGTCATTGTCGTGGGGAGCATGGTGATAAGCAGGTAGATATGGTGCTGGGTACATCTTGATCAGAAGGCAGTGGTAAGTGGACTGTGACACTGGGCAGTATCTTGAGCATAGGAGACCTCAAAGCCCGCCTCCACAGTGACATACTTTCTCTAACAAGGCCACACCTACTTCAACAAGGCCACACCTCCTAATAGTTCCACTCTCTATGAGATTTTGGAGGCCAGTTACATTCAAACTACCACATTCCACTTTCTAGTCCCCATAAGCTTGTAACAGTATCATAGTGCAAAATGCATTTAGTCCAACTTCAAAAGTTGCCACAGTTTGTCACAGTCCCAACAGTATTTTAAAGTCCAAAGTTCAAAGTCTCTTCTGAGATTCATACAATCTTTTAATTGTAAATCAAAATCAAAACACAGATCACATACTTCCAACATATAATGGCACAGGATATGCATCACCATCCCAAAACAGAGGGAAGGGAGCATAGTGAGGAAATAATGGACTAAAGCAAGACCGAAAATCAGCTGGGCAAACTCCAAACTCTGCATCTTCATGTCTGATGTCAAAACACTCTTCAGATCTCCAACTCCATTCAGCTTTGTTGACTGCAGCACACTTCTTTCTCTTGGGCTGGTTGCACTCCCTGTTACCAGCTGTCTTGGGCAGGTACCCCACAATTCTGGCATGTCTAACATCTTGGGTTCTCCAAGGCAATCAAGGCTTCAATTTCACAGCTTCATGCAGTGGCCTCTTTAGGCCTCCACTTAGGGACAACCCTGACATATGCCTGGCCTCAGTGGCTTTCCTTATTGGAGACAAATTCCATAACCTGTTTCTTTTATACTTAACTCTAAAATCGGAACCACGTGGCTGAAGCTGCCAAGTTCTGCTGCTTTCTGGGGCTGGAACATGCTCCCCTTGTTCAATTACATCTTTACCAGCTTTCTGTTTCTTATTTTTACCTCCACTGCCTAAGCTTGTCTGTCCTTAAACTTGGTTTGTAGACCAGACTGACCTCAAACTCAGAGATCAGCCAGATTCTGCCTCTTGAGTGCTGGGATTAAAGGTATGCACCAATATACCCAGCTCTTAAGTTTTTCTTTAAATCCTTTTCACAAGTTAGAAATTTAGCTGGGTAGGATCTTGCCCTGAGGTCACCACTCCCTTTATTCCATTTCTTAATCTGTTTATCTTCTTGAACACAAAATTTAGCTCTGTTCTACTTCCTAGTGCCCTTTTTCTCTATCTGTACATTTTGTATTTTTATTTGCTTACCTTGCTCCTTTTCATTATAAATCTTCATTATAGTTGACAATTAATAATCACAAGACAGAGTCTATACTAGGCTGTTTTGAGATTTCCTCTGCCAAGGGAATTAATCTAAAACTCTTCACTTTAGCCTCAGGCAGACTCTTCAGACAAGGGCAAAAGGCAGCCGCATTCTTTGCCAAAATATCACAATAATCTGTAGGCTATATAATAACATCTTCTCTGAAACCCCACAGTTCATATCATTCTCAGCACCATTGTCTTCCATGATCCTATTAGTATTGCCCATTAAGCAGTGCTTGAAGCATTCCACTGCTTTCCTAACCCAAAGTACTAAAGTCCAAATTCCTCCTAACAAAAACATGGTCATCTATCACAGCAATACCCCAACCCCTGGTACCAATTTCTGTCTTAGTTAGGGTTTCTATTACTGTGAAGAGACCATGGCAACTCTTATATAGAAAACATTTAACTGGGGTGGCTCACTTACACTTTCAGAGGATCAGTCCATTATCATCATGACAAGGAGCGTTGTGGCATGCAGGCAGACAAGGTGCTGGGTACATCTTGATCAGAAGGCAACAGGAAGTGGACTGTGATAATGGGTGTTATCTTGAGCATAGAAGGCCTTAAAGCTCTCCCCAGCAAAGTGACATGCTTCCTCCAAAAAGGCCACACCTACTTCAACAAGACCACACCTCCTAATAGTTTCACTCCCTATGAAATTATGTGGGCCATTTACATTGAAACTATTGCAAATAATTTTAGAGACTGTTGAACTGTAGCAATGTTTGATTAATTATAGGAATTTTGTTTTGTTTTATTTTGTTTTGTTTTTCATGACAGGGTTTC
Organism: Peromyscus attwateri; assembly: GCA_902168425.1. Classification (NCBI taxonomy): domain Eukaryota; kingdom Metazoa; phylum Chordata; class Mammalia; order Rodentia; family Cricetidae; genus Peromyscus; species Peromyscus attwateri. The sequence goes on along the minus strand of CABHPP010142892.1, from coordinate 24,999 downwards.
TTTGTGCATCCTTGACTGTCTAGGAGCTACCTCTGTAGACCAGGCTGGCCTCAAACACAGAGAGATCCACTTGCCTCTGCCTCCTGAGTGCTGGGATTAAATGCATTTGCCCCCGCCACCCAGTCATAATCATAGGAATTATTTATAATTGTAATAGGAGTTGTGTCTTTTAGAGATTTCAGAAATAGAGCAAGACATTGTCCTAAATCTAAAAAGAAAAACAGTCCCAATTAGACAGATAATTCTCCATAGTAGTGCACTCAGATGTTTGGGAGATTGGCTAATAAGGTCACCCAGGTAGGGTGGCAGCAGAATATCTAATAAGAGTGATTCATGTACCAGAAGTAAATTAAGGATCAGATTTGGTATAGACCAATATTAACTTTCCCCTTTCTTCTTTTTTCAACAAATGGGTGTAGTTGCCTTTTCTGTGAAATGATGATTAAATTTGAAATTGTGAGAATTTAATCTTGCCAATTGTTTAAAGGGATATGGGTGTATAAATATCTTTCCACAGCCAGCTCATTTTGCGCAGACATAATATACCTATATTATGTGTGTGTGTGTGTGTGTATACATTTGTAGGTGTTATGAAGAGTTGATCACTTTGAATGGGCATACCTGCAGTTCTTTTTATCTTCTATGAATGCATTCCTGATATAAACCCATGAGGAAAATTTTATGGTTGGGGGTCATCACTACATGAGGAACTGTATTAAAATGGTTGACACATTAGAAAGGTTAAGAGCGACTGCACTAGGAAATTTAGATGAATATTTCTGTTCTTTAGGATAGAAAGATTGTAATCAGGATTTTTAAAGTTATATAATTATGAAATAAATAAAATAAAAGCTACATTTAGAAGACAACAACCAAAGGTGCTTGCCACCAAGTCTGAAAATCTGAGTTTGATCCCTAGAAACTAACTTGGTAGGAGAGAACCAACTCCTGAACGTTATCCTCTGACCTTGACATGCACACATGGTACACATGTGCATGCACATGTGCATTCATACACATGCACACACAATAAGTATAATAAAAAATTACAAAAAGATAGCAACCAATATTTTTTTGAAACAATACCAAAACTTACCAGCCTACAAACAAACAAAAGTATCTTTGCCCAGAAATATGTACAGTACATAGGAAAATTGTGATTAGTGTCGGGTCTCTTGGCTTAGATGAGGGTTTACTAGTCTTGAACCTTTGTTCACTAAACTTTAAATTACAGTTGATCTTGGACTTTTAAGTGGGTTGTTTATATTTATTTTCTTCCATTCTGTGTCTAAGGTACAGGCTTTTATGATTTCTTGTTTCCTAGTCAGTTCATCTAAGTGCAATTTAGTGTTAAATTTTGTAAGTGAAGGTGTTCAGAATAAATATCCTTCAGATACTATCTAAAATATTATAAACATGCATTTTCTTATTTATTCTTAACATTTTAGGTATGCTATACCTCCGGAGCATGGAAAGCGACTTGAAAGATTAGCCCAAGGTAAAACTTGCTTTCACTTTCTTACCTTACATGCTCTGTTTTGAGGTAGTTCAGCAGTTTATTTACTGTGTTTGTTTAATGTATGTCCTCTTCAAACTGGCTTTTAAATGTTCCCCTAATTGAACAATATTATTTATATTCATATTAATTTGTGATGTTTCTTCTGTTACATGGTCTTCATAAAGGTTTTAGCTGACTGCTTAATATTTTATTGGGAAGTTAGAATTTCAATCAATTTTGACTATTCCTAATTCTTTCTCAAAGAATGTTGAACTTTATCTTGTTTTCTAGTCCCCCAAAGATGCCAGCTGGTCATAAACTATTTGTAATAGCAAGTAGAGTTGAATTTGAGTGATAACTGGTAGCAAGCATTCTGCCTTTCTCCAGGACTCACTCTTGAGTGAGCAGACCACTTCTCCTCAGGCATTATATATGTTTTATTGTTTTGTTAGGTTTGCCTTTTATTAATATGACAAAGGACATTTCCCCTCCATGTTACCTACTTTCATTTAAAAATGAATCGAAGACATTGAAAAAACTCATTGGCTTGACAGTTTGAACAGAAATTATTAATGGCACCTACAGCTTTTTTCCCTAATCCAAATTATAGGAAACTGTTAGAAGCAATAGTACAGGATCAACTTTGTAAGAAGCAGTGTTGTAATTTCGGCAGGCCACAGTGTTTTTTTTTTTTTTTTAATGTATTTTTTTATTACAGTAATGATAGCATTTTAGTTGTGAGCTTGAACTTAGGTACTATTTTCATGAATACTGAAGTGGTTGAATACTGTTCTGCATAACAGATTAGAGCAGAGATTTATAAGATGATTATCATACATTCAGACTGTATAAGGCAATGTACTTTGTGCTAAAACTAAATGTTGAGCTATTCTCTTCTCTATAATAACTGTTTCAACATTTGTATTAACCTCATCACCAAAGAACTTAAAAGGGAGCTAATATCAGCTTCATGGTGTGGGATCATACTCAAACTCATGTAAAATATGATAGATTATATCTCAGGGAGATAAAGGAGCAGTTTCTTAATCAGTAAGGGCAAAAAACTTGATGAATGAACAAGAGCATGAAACTAAAACTGTTTTAGAGTATCATTTTGAGAAAAGAAACAAATGAAAAAGTCCTACAAGACAGTGAAGGATTTGTGTCGATGACCAGATACTAGCCAGATAATTACAATGATAAAACAATGCAGTACATATAATAGAACATTATACACTATCTAGATTAAGGCAACATCTGATACATAAAATAAAAAGCAGATAGATACATTTTCCATTATTTTGTCTGTATACCATAATCATAACAGTCACCTTTTAATGCATGAGTGTATCCATTTTTGATTTCTAATAAAATCTTGATTGATTTTGACACCTATGAATATTTTATCTGAAAGCTATTAGGCCTGTATTTAACCAAGCCAGGAATTTGAATTTGCCTTTCAGTTGCTTTCTCATTTTTTGAATTGTGTGTGTGTGTTTGTGTATGTGTGTGTGTGTGTGTGTGTGTGTGTGTGTGTGTGTTGCCTTAAGTATGGGAACATTTGTATGCACAAGAGGTTGATGTTGAGTGTCTTTTCCTCGATTGCTTTCCACTTTATATATTTAGGTAGGGTCTTTCACTTGAACCCAGACCTCCTCTATTTGGTTAGCCTAGCTAGCTAGCTTACTCAGGAATCACTTTTATAGAGTGGCTGTAACACTTGATCGACATACATGGGTTCTGGGGATCAGAACTTTGGTCTTGATACTTGTATAACAAGCACTTTTCCTGATGAATTACCTCCCTAGTCCTTGCTTTCTAATTTATGCAACACCCTCTCCCTAATATTATATGGACATGGGTATAATAAAAGTATATAATTGTCTGCTTGTTATGTTCACTTGTAATGCCACTGCATTCTTTCCACTGTTTAGTTTATAGTTGAATTTCAAATCTGGAAGATAATGGAGTATAAAGTTTAATAAAAAATGACAGATCAAATGATTTTCAGTTTTTAAAATATCCACATCTTAGTCTCACTTGTTATAGAAAAAGGACAATGATTTTGCTGTTGTATTAAATTAATGAAATACCAGATTGAAGTAAATTGGAAATGTCATTGATTTTTAATGAAAGTGTATATTCCATTTGTCTCTTATTGTACATAACATACTGTTAGTTAAAAATATTGAGAATGGCTTGCTTGCACTGGTGGAAATTTTAGTTATTGAGAAAAGATACATGATTTAGAATGATGTACAGCAAGTTTGGGAATGTGAGTGACTACCAGGGAGTGGATTCTTTTGTTTACCTGTGACAGTACGTATAGTCTATTACCTTACTTATTGTTTGAAGAGGTAGTTACTTTTCAATTAAGACTTTATAAGTTTGCATTTACTCAATTATTTGTTTATTTTGTTTGACAGGTTAGTACTGTGTTTCCCATGCTGGCCTCTATGTCCTATACTTAGGAGATCCTTCTGTCTCAGCCTACTGAGTAGTTGGTATCATAGGTTTCAGCAGCTGCATCTAGCTACCACCTTATTTACAAAAGGAGGGCAAAATGTTCAACAAAGGAGGGCAGAAGAGTAATTATTAGGAAGGACTAATAAATGAGCACATGAGTTACAGTTAGAGACATATGTGAGTATGTATGTGCACTTTAGGCCTGTTAGCAATCTTGAAGCCCAGGGAGTAGACTCTTTTACCCTGATTTGTAGACATCCCTTTCCTGGAGAGTAAAGTTCTATGGCTGGAGTACAAGCAGCCATCCCCTCTATTTCCTGAAATTGAGAAGTCATTCATAAGAACCTTGGCTTGGTCCTTGCAGTGCTGTCAGGAGAGAAGCATAGCTGTAATATGAGCACAAGTCATTTTGATCATGAACAGATTTGAAAATGACCTGTGTTCATATCTTTCTCTTTGAATTAGGATGATGTACTTTTATTATTTCAAAGTGATAAATATTATTCCCTGAAGCATTCATTTATTGATGGTCTAAAAATGTCATTTTAAATTTTCTGACTTTGAAAAATTAATAAATAAATAGCCCTGATTATAAACAGTCAATCTTAAGGGGTTCTGTAAATATTTTAAAAAAAGAAAAAAAAGATGAAGTCTGTGCTGGAGAGATGGCTTAGTGGTTAAGAGAACTTGCTGCTCTTTCAGAGGTACCTGAGTTCCAGACCCCACATTGTGGCTCACAAATTTTCTCTAACTCCATTCCAGGAAATCCAACACCATCTTCTGACCTCCTTGGGTACTGGGCACACACATGCAGGCAAAATGTTCATATATATATGCTGTGGGATGTTCTGTATGGCAAATGTGTTGCTAATAAAACACTGATTGGCCAGTGGCTAGGCAGGAAGTATAGGCGGGACTAACAGAGAGAATTAAAAGAACAGGAAGGTGGAGGGAGTGACTGCCTGCCAGCCAGCCGCCGCCAGGACAAGCAGCATGTAAAGATGCCGGTAAGCCATGAGCCATGTGGCAAGGTATAGATTTATAGAAATGGATTAATTTAAGATATAAGGACAGTTAGCAAGAAGCCTGCCACGGCCATACAGTTTGTAAGCAGTATAAGTCTCTGTGTTTACTTGGTTGGGTCCGAGCGGCTGTGGGACTGGCAGGTGAGAGAGATTTATCCTGACTGTGGGCCAGGCAGGAAAACTAGCTACATATATATTTATTCATATTCATATTTATAGTTATATATAAATAAAATAAGTCTTTTAAAAAGAAATAGTCCAGTGATAGACCTATCTTCATGCCTTTTTGTGGAGAGCAGTTAGTGATCTATCAGCTTGAATTTATTTGTGTCTAATAAGTAGCTGGGACATGTTAAGAGTAGTGGAACAATCCCTAATCCTCACCCTCCCCATAATTTCTTATTAATGAACTTACTATGTGTAATTGTATTTTGATCCTTACCCCCTTTTGGATACTGGGTCTCACGACATAGACCAGGCTGGCTTCAAACTCAGATATACCCACTTCCTTGGCCTCATAAATGTAGACTTTAAAGGTATACATCACTACCCCCAGATAATAGTACTTTTTTTGATAATCATATTTGTTCACAGTAGATTTAGGAAGAAATAATCTAGAAAGAGATTATCAGTTACTAGAGAGGAATTATCAAAGGAAATGAAGATTTCTGTGATTTTGAGCATATAATTAGAATAGAGCTTAAGCCAGAAAAATCATCTAGTTATCTTTGTACCTGTTTGATTCTCATTATTTCTTAAAGAATTGTGATCATATGTACACATATGAGATCTGTCACATGTCAGGGAGAGAAAAGAGATTTACAATTAGGTAGTCTCTGAAATGCAAAAATAATCCATGTAAGAATAACCTACAGAACTTAAAATTTAGGTGGAAGTTTCTGCTAACCAGTTTGATATTAAAAGAAGAATAGCCGGGTGGTGGTGGCGCACGCCTTTAATCCCAGCACTCGGGAGGCAGAGGCAGGCGGATCTCTGTGAGTTCGAGGCCAGCCTGGTCTCCCAAGCGAGTTCCAGGAAAGGCGCAAAGCTACACAGAGAAACCCTGTCTCAAAAAACAAAACAAAACAAAAAAAAGAATAATTGGGGCTAGAGATACAGCTCAGTTGGTAGAGTGCTTGCCTTGAGTCCAGTCTCTAAGAACTGGTAAAACTGGGCATGGTGGTGCATACCTACAAGAGCACTGGGAAGAGAGATAAAGGGATTAGAAGTCTGATGCCATCCTTCCCTACACAGTTAGTTTGAGGACAGCCTGGGCTACATGAGACCCTGTCTCAGGCAAACAAAAAACTTTTCAATTATAAAAGGTACTCTTTTCAGGAGATAAATAGCAAGGCACTTCTTAGAGAAGTATTATCCTTGATCCGAAGGTCACTGTGAACTCTGCCTGGTACTCCTTTCTCAGCAGTGGTTTGGGTAGATGGAAGAAATCCAGAGAAGTTTGAGTCTCTAATGTCTAGATTTCTTTTCACATATGATAGCTCATTACTTCATAAGGAAATGTTAAGCAAACAGTTTAGTAATTGTGTTTATGTCTGTATGTATGTGTGTGAATTGCATGCAGGTCATAGGGAGAGCTCTGGAAATAGTTTTTCTCCAGAATTTGGGTTCCAGGGATTGAACTGAAGTTGTGTGGCTTGGTGGCAAGTATCTTAACCTGTTGAACCATCTTAGTGGTCCCCATAAGGAAATCTTGCTAAGAATTTCATCTGTCTCTGAAATTATTTCCTAAAGTTGCAATATTTATTTAATTTTTTAAAATTGAAATAATTTTTGGACACAAAGTTTTACCTTAAACTTGCTGTGTTGTAGATGGTGACCTGACCCTCCTGCCTAAGCCTGCCAAGTATTGGGATTATAGACATGAGACACCACACAGCATCTCATAGTTTCTTCTTTTGTTCTTTTCCTTATGTATCAGAGCTATATTTTTCCCATCTTTTAATTTATTGTCATTTATTTATTGATTGAGTTTTTATTTGGGGACAGGGTTTTCACTTTACAGCCCAGCCTAGCCTGTAACTCACTGTGTATTCTAGCTTGGCCTGAAACTTGTAATGATCCTTTTGTCTTAGCCTCCCCAGTGCTGGGATTATTGTGGTGACATTACACCTAGTTCATTTTTCCTTTATTGCCACATTATGCTTACATATTTTGAGCGTTTAGTATGATAACTTGATATATTGCAATAATTTTTCATGGCTGAATAATATTTCATTGTACATATTCCATGTTGTCCTTATCCATTCATCAGGTAATAACTTCTGTTTGATTCCATTTCTTCTCAGTAGTGAAAAGTGCCCCATTGAACACTGGAGTGTGGATTGTTTCTTTAGTATATGGATTTATATCTATCGAGAAGTAGATTTCTGTGTCATATGGTAGTTCTTTTTTTAATTTTTTGTGTCTGTCTTGAGACATGTATATTTATTTCATTTGACTTTTATCTTAATTTTTGTTCCCTGTTGAGTTCCTTATATATTCTGGATATTAACCAGTTGAATGTTAGACAGATCTTCTCTCTCTGTTGCTTGCTTCTTTTGCTGTGCAGAAGCTTGATAGTTTGATATAATTCCATTTGTTTTTTTCCTCCCGAGCCTTTGAGACCTCGCCTTAAAAACCATTGTTAATATCATTGTCTTGAGATATTTTCTTTATATTTTCTTTGAGTAATTTCAAAATTTCAGGTAATGAATTTAGGTATTGTGTTCATTTTGAGTTGATTTCATAAGGTAAGATGTAGGAGTCAGTTTTACCAGTATTGTTCACCGTGGGGGACCAGCTCCCACATTTATTTACCCCAGGGACTCTTGAGGAATGAGGGATAAGAGACTCAGAAATAAAGAGAGGAAAGAAACAGAGAGAAACGCAGGATAGCCTCGGGTGGACCTCTGTCCTTATCCACTGGCCCAGAGCTTTCTTTATTCCAAAGGGCTATTTATAACAATGCCAAGGGAAGGGACAAAGGACCTCCCCCTAGCTAGGTACAGACAAGTGTAGACCCTTCCAAACACCTGCTACTCAGGCCCATAGTCCAATCAACCTCTTATGCATTCCTGCTGGGTACAGCCACCAGGAAACCTAGTGGGCTCCAACAGTTCACTGAAGAAACTGTTGGGCTCTTGGCATTTATTTACATTTTGTAAGGCTTATATCAATAATGTAAATATATAGAAGTTATTAAACTGTGTAAAAAAATACTATTTTAGTTAGGATTTCTATTGCTGTAAAGAGGCACCATGACCACGGCAACTCTTATAAAGGAAACATTTACTTGGGATGGCTCACTTACAGTTTCAGGGGTTCAGTCCATTATCATGATGGGGAGCATGGCAGCATGCAGGCAGGCGTGGTACTGGGTTAGTAGCTGAGAGTCCTACATCTTGCAGGCAATAGGAAGTCGACTGACACACTGGGTGGTATCCTGAGCATAGGAAACCTCATAGCTGACCCTCACAGTGACACACTTCCTTCAACAAGGTCATATTCACTCCAATAAAGCCACACCTCCTAATAGTGCCCCTCCCTGTGAGAATATGGGAGCCAGTTACATTCAAACTATGACACATACTCTGGTAAATTTCAATTATATTCAAAATAAATGATCTTTATCAAAGAGTTTTCCTAATGCAGAAATAGATCTATACCTTTGACCTCCCAATTCCTTTCTCCTATTTTCCTTTCTTTTGTTTTCTCTTTTTCCCTAAGTGGTTAATAAAAATTGGGAAATCCATACAGTAGTGTTTATTGTGCCTAATTAAATATTATTACCCTTTGGATTGTAAACTTTCCCTCCAAACTTAAAAATTTTGGTTTTAAAGCATTATCATGTCTATGTACTTGAGTTATATGAGATCTAATTCAAAGAGAATTTTTTAGTAATAACGAATATTTTACAAAACATAACCTAGTTGACAACACAGAAAACTTCATCTGAAAGAAGGGACATTACTTTTGCATTTGCTTCTTTTCTAAAACAGTTTTAAAAATACTGATAAATATTTTTGGTCAGATTTATTGGATAAATCCCCTTCACACTCCAATGAGTTTTGGCAAATGTATTCAGTGAAAAAAATCACCACTATTTTCATATCTTCCTGCATTTAATTCCTTCCCAGAGTTGCTACAGTCTCTGATCTCATTTCTGTTCCTATGGCTCTACCCTTTCTATAATATCTTGGGATTATTTAGGTAATATATTCCCCAAAATGTTTCCAAACGGCAGCCATTACACAGGAAGAAGCCATTCCCTATTCCTTACCTGTATAATTCCTCTCTGGAATCTAGGTTATGGTTTTCCCTCTATCTCTATGTATTCATCTTTTCTGAATATCAATGCACAAGGATTAAAACAATGTGTGACTTTTAATGACTGTAATTCCTTTTTAATTGAAAGTAGATCCTTTCCATATAATATTTTCTGATTATGGTTCCCATCCCCCAACTCCTCCAAGATTCCCCCCGACTCCCACTCACCTAAATCCACACCCCTTCTTTCTCTCCTTCATTACAATATAAGTAGGCATCTAAAAATACAGTAAAGTAATATAAAATAAAATAGGATAAAAACAAACTGGAATAGGACAAACCAAACAAACTACTAGGAGAAAAACACAAGAAACACATATAGATGCACACACATTCACATGCACAGAAATCCCATAAAACACAACACAAGAAACTATATCTTATCTGCAAAAGACCTGTAAGTGCAAGTGTTACAGCTCCTGAGGGAAAGATATCCTGACTGTCAGAAGTCAGGCTATACCTGCAAGTGTTAATAGCTCTTAAGGGAAAGGTATCCTGACTTGTCAGGAAGTCAGGCTATATATACCTACAGCTGTGAAGGGAAGGTATCCTGGATACTTACAGCTGTGAGGAGAAAGGTATCCTGACTTGTTGGGAAGTCAGGCTATACCTATAGCTGTGAAAGGATGGTATCCTGGATATCTACAGCTGTGGAGGGAAAGGTATCTCGACTTGTGGGGAAATCAGGCCATACCTACAGCTGTGGAGGGAAAGGTATCCTGACTTGTGGGGAAATCAGGCTATACCTGAAATTGAGTTCTGTTGGGGGATGGCCTCCCTGCAGGGTGTGGCAATCCTGCTTCTCTCCAAAAGAGAGCCATTACAGCTGAGCACTACTATTCTCTGCTAAGGGAGTTTCCCAGCAGAGATGTTTGTTCTCAGCTCCAGCCCAAATTGTTACTTCTGCTAAGGGAGAAACCTCTACAGAAATGTAGCAATCTACTCAGGCTCCAGCAAACAGTTGTTACTTCTGCCTTGCTCCCCTAGGGAAGTTTCCCAGCAGAGGTGTCCATTGCGTTTTAGCGCCACTCCACTAGGGAGTTTTCCAGCAGAAATTCTGCTCTGCTCTGGTGAAAACTCTTTCAAGAGAGAGTGGCTGCCTCTGGCAGCATGGAGAAGGGCAGCTGCCAATTGAACAGGCATAGGGTTTATATAGGGCTTCTTAGAGGTGGGGTCTTTCCAGGGAGAAGATTTTCAGGGTGGGAATTGGTCAGATTCCAATGCCCTTGAGCTTGGACAAGTTCAGATTGGCTAGATTTCATGCCCAGGGATTGGTTGGTTTTGTGCTCAGTTGGTCAGGGGCAGTTTTGGCTCTGGTTTCAGGGCCAAAGTGTGTTTCTTTCACTGGCCTTATTTAGCTCTAGTTTCAGGGCCAGGGTGTGTTTCTTTCACTGGCTCTGGTTCCAGGGCCAAAGTGTGTTTTTTTGGCTCTGATTTCAGGGTCAGTGGTTTCAGGGTCAGGGTTGTGTTTCTTTGGTTCTGTTTTCAGGGTCAGAGTGTATTTCTTTCACTGTCTCTGTTTTCAGGGTCAGGGTGTGTTTCTTTGGTTCTGTTTTCAGGGTCAGGGTGTGTTTCTTTGACTGTCTCTGTTTTCA
>CABHPP010142891.1:52631-78465 GCA_902168425.1 Peromyscus attwateri | reverse complement strand
GATGCATTGCTTCCTCAGATAATATATAATGTTTTCGTTTCTTTTAATAATTCATCCTTTTCACTTATCCATTTGTAAATATTTAATGACAGTTCTCTTTGTTCCTGGCAGCATGCTGAGTACTGGGTGCAAAATCAAGAATAAGAGTTCCCTGCCTTTGGGGAGTTTACATCAAACAGCAAGAAAGAGGTAAGGAGTAAAAATAAACTAAATAATTCAATTTGATACTGAGAGAGAGGGTTGTGAAAAGGGGGCAAAATTAGACTGAAGCTTGAAGGGTGGAAAGGACTGTTATTACAGAAACCAAGTAAAACAGCAATATGACCCAGTCTAATTCTGTCTCTCTGAACTCAAGTAAACTATTCTTTCGAGATATACAGATAGATCTACACATCATTCTATCCACTTAATCTCTCTATATCAGAGAAATAGAGAAATGAACTTAAATGGCTACTACAGTTAAATTAACATTCCTGTCCTTCCATACATTGTAGGTGTGCACCCTCTCTATTTACTGGTTCTACCTTTCAGGATAACATTGACTAATATAAACTCTGAGCAATGATAGCTGCACATGAAAATCAATTAGTAAATATCCACTGAGGGAAAGTATACCAATTGACTTAACATTACATGGAAGAGTACATGGGGAAGAATGATTAGAAAGTTAAATAATCTTTTCACTTGTGTTCAGAATACAATAAAACTGGAATTCAAACCAATATTTACTCAAATCAAGACCCATGGTGCATCAGGTCCTCAACTATTCCATTTCTTCTGTAAGACACAGACACTAACACTAAGTAGCTAAATTTCTTCTACTCATGCATGTAGTTCCCAAAATTAGTTGATGAGATAATAATTCCTCAAATTAAGTTCATCGGATTCATTTAGTTTTAGTAAGTTTTGCAAATATCTCAAAGCATAAAAACAGCGCTGGTTAAGCTGCTGTTGAAGAATTCCATGACTGTTTGAGCAGCTCTCTGAGTCCCTCGTTATGTCTCACCACTCTTAATATCTTCAGTCATGGGAAACATCCTCAGGTGTCTGTGCTGAAAAAGGCATTTTATTTCTCTATGTTTCTGCTTACACTTTATCTCTGTCTAGAATTTCAAAACTGAAGAACTGTGTTGCACTGAGGATTTATTTTCTAAAACTCCTGGTGGAACTGCAATCTGAGATTCATGCTCCTTTATTTCCATATAAATACAGGAACCTTACCAACAGTTTTATTACACTGAGCACATCAATCTCTTCAAATAAACGCTATATATTATTTATAAGAAATTTGAATGAAGAAGCAGCACAAAAACATCTATATGCATGTGCTAGGAAGCACAAAGTAAGATATGGCAACTTAATAAACATTTTCATTCACTAACAGAACATTATATTGACTCACGACCTGAAAGTCAGCGTGACCCTAGTCTTCACATTAGAAGCAAAGACAACCCAGAAAACAATAATTTGGCATTTCCAAAGATCTAAGAGACAATAACTGTCAGAGTCTATCTGTGTTACCATTAAATCTACCTTTTGAGAATAAGAATAATTTGAACTTATTACAGGGAAAGAAGAGCTAAGACCATTTACCCACTGCACCAGTGCACATTTCTACAAATATCTTCCATGAAAAACATGATTTCTAAAAGATAGTCAGGAGTGAAAAAGGAATGGTAATAAATGTAAATCCAAATGGTTTGTAGAAAATAACAACAGAAGACATATCATCTAACTCTAGAATATAAAATAGGAGTGAAGTATTAGCATGATAAAATCTATAGCTTGGAAAGGAAAGTGACTAGAACCAACTAAACACAGGTGAGAGATTTTAGAGGTTTTAACATAGGATGTAGTACCCTACCTCAATGCATAAAGAGAAAGAACAATAGAGAATGATTTTTGACATCAACATGTATATATACATGCATCCACCCACAAATACACACACACACACACACACACACACAAATGCACAACATATGCAATTATATATTATATTAAATTGCAATGAAAACAAGAACTTTGTAAAACTATATTACAAATAAGTGTGAAAAGAAGCATTTGAAAACATTAGTACAGCCACTTCTGTGTGAAGTGCACTACCTAGGGAGAGATGAGTCCTTTTAAAAGAACAGAGATGTTTTATAAAACACAGATATCTATTGAAAAGTATCAGGGAGCTTTTCCTACACAGAAACAGAAAGGAACAACACTCATGTGGCAAAACATTTCAGCTATGAGGATTTTCAGGCAGGGAACCAATGCTAATTTTGGGTCATGCAGAAGTCCTGACATTGTCTCCTATCAGAGATAAGCATCTTCTTGCCTATGAACTAAGTCTGGCTGACTGCACAATTGTATGGCACAAGATGAGGGTGGATGGATTTTATATTTTTATTTTACATATGTAAAACATTTTTGTTTATTTCCCGTGTACATGTGTGTGTATGTACCACATGTGAAAATATGAGGACAACCTGTTGGAGTTTGTTTTCTCTTTTCATCATGTGAGTCCTGGGGAGGCAACATGGGTCATCAAATGACTTTATCCACTGATCTATGTCAATAGCCCAACGGTTATATTTGGGGGCTGAGACATAGCTAAAGAAGAATGTCAATTTACTAAAATTTTATGAAAGCCTTGTTATAATCCATCAGTGCTAGTGTGAGAAATTTTGCATGTGACTGATTTTATGACTGGCATAAGAAGTCAGTTGTTTAGCTGACAATGGCTGCAGTACCTTGTGGGTGGAAGTTAAAACTGCATGGTGCTAGAGGAGTTACATTTACTACCAATCCTTTTGCACTCCTGTCTATCTTTTAGAAGTCATTTTTTTTTTCATGGAAGGTGTTTGTAGAAATGTGCACTGGTGCAGTGGGTAGATATTCTTAGCTCTTCTTTTCTTGTAATAAGTTCAAATTACTCTTATTCTCAAAAGATGAGATAGATGTAGTTGAGTATCCCAAGTCTCTGATTTCCTGAGAAGTTGTTATATCATTCTTCAGCAAGTCAAGAATTCTTCTTAATATCAAGCATGACCATTGAAACCGGTAAAACATTATGTGAACAACTAAGAATGGGAGAAGTAAAACAAAGTGCCTTCTTAACATGAGGGAATTAAAAAATGGAAAGAAAAGAATTATAGGCTTTATCAGTCAAACATAAGCAAATGATGTCATAAATAAAAATTCAACAAATGAAGGGATACAATAAATATAAAAAGCTTAAACATCGCTAGTTCAAAATAACTTTGTCAGACTAAGAAAGACAAACATTGTATGTTTTCTCTTATATGTGGATGTTAGCTTTCAAATGCCTTAGATGTGCATGCTCCATTTAAAATATCCACAGAGTTTAGGTTGCTAGAAAGGGACTGGGGAGGACAGGGCCAAGGAAAGGGAAACAAAAATACAGTGTTATAAATGGATAAAGGGGAAACTAGGCTAGGAGGAATAAATAGGGAGAGGGATGGGAGGACAGGGTAGACAATGGAACTATAGAAGTTTCCTAAATCTGGGCTAACTCACTCAGGATGATTTTTTTCTAGTCCATCCATTTGCCTGCAAACCTCATGATGTCGTTGTTTTTCTCTGCTGAGTAGTACTCCATTGTATATATGTGCCACAGTTTATTTATCCATTCTTCAGTTGAAGGGCATCTAGGTTGTTTCCAGGTTCTGGCTATTACAAATAATGCTGCTATAAACATAGTTGAGCATGTGTCCTTGTGGTATGATTGAGCATTTGGGTATATGCCCAAGAGTGGTATAGCTGGGTCTTGAGGGAGGTTGATTCCCAATTTTCTAAGAAAGTGCTGTATTGATTTCCAAAGTGGCTGTACAAGTTTGCATTCCCAGCAACAGTGGAGGAGTGTTCCCCTTGCTCCACATCCTCTCCAACATAAGCTGTCTTCAGTGTTTTTGATCTTAGCCATTCTGACGGGTGTAAGATGGTATCTCAGAGTCGTTTTGATTTGCATTTCCCTGATGACTAAGGATGTTGAGCAATTCCTTAAATGTCTTTCAGCCATTTGAGTTTCTTCTGTTGAGAATTCTCTGTTAAGCTCTATAGCCCATTTTTTAGTTGGACTGTTGGGTATTTTGATGTCTAATTTCTTGAGTTCTTTATATAAGCTGACCTGCTCTGATGATCAGATGGCTGAAACCCCTGGCTGTCTCATCCAGTGTCTGATGGAAGTGGATGCAGAGACCCACGGCCGAGCCCCAGCCGGAGCTCCAGAAGTCCAATTGGCAAAAGAAAGGAGGGACTGTATGAGTGAGAGATAGTGAGACCATGATTGGAAAAAGGACAGGGACAAATAGCCAAACTAGTTGAAATGCATGAACTGTGAACCAATGGCTGATGAGCCCCCATGGGACTGGACCAGGCCCTCTGGATAAGTGAGACAGTTGATTAGCTTGAACTGTTTGGGAGGCCAGGACCTGTCCTTGGTGCATGGACTGGTGTTTTGGAGCCTGGGGCCTATGCTGGGACACTTTGCTCAGCCTTGGTGTAGGAAGGAGGAGACTGGACCTGCCTTGGCTGAGTCTACCAGGCTGGGCTGACTCCCTAGGGGAGACCTTGCCTTGGGGGAGGTGGGAATGGGGCGTGGGTTGGGAGGGAGGCCTGGAGTGTGGGAGGAGGGAGGATGGGGGAATCTGTGGCTGATATGTTAAATTAAGTTAATTATAAAATAAAAATATTAAATAAATTAAAAAACAGAAGCTTCCTTAAATACACACACACACACACACACACACACACACACACACACACACACACGAAAGAAAT
This sequence comes from Peromyscus attwateri, assembly GCA_902168425.1. Classification (NCBI taxonomy): domain Eukaryota; kingdom Metazoa; phylum Chordata; class Mammalia; order Rodentia; family Cricetidae; genus Peromyscus; species Peromyscus attwateri. Next base: position 73,671 of record CABHPP010142891.1, on the reverse strand, counting down.
TCAAGAGTTAGTATAGAATGAGGAAGACAATGTCCCAACTAAGCATCATAGTTAATCAAGTAAAAGTCTGAGTACTAGAAATAGCTTACATCTTTTTGAGTCATTCATTGGCCAGAGGTGTCTCACTGATGCTCCCAAACATGATAGGCTGTTTCCGAGGCTGTTGGTTACCCTTCACAACCTCATAGTAAGAGCCTGTTGCTGAAGACAGAACGTACTTATTTAATTAGACATGGAGAAATCAAACTGCTGCCAAACTAGAAACTTCACCCCTACTGAGTAGGGTTCACAGTGCTGAAAGGTACTGTATTGGCTACTGGAGAAAAAAAGTATTCATCACTCTTACCCAGCTATGAAGCCTATTTGCTACAATAGCAACCTGCCTGCAAAATGTATACAGTGGCACAAATGTTACAGGAGTAGCTAATAGCCTTTTGATTGTATTGAAGGCCCACTCCACGAGATGGAACCCATACCTGACACTGTTAAAGTGATCAAAAACCTGAGATTAGATAGATCATGGGCCTATGGGAAAACATATCACTATTAGTCTGCTAAAGGAACACAACAATAGAATGACTCCTAGTGACATATTTCTCTCTGCATAGATCAGTGTGTTGCTCGACCCCTATCAAAGTAATATCTTGTGGTAGATGACAACTAACACCGAGACTCACAACTGGACAATGTGCACAGAGTGAGAGACTTTGGAGCACTCAGTCTTTAACGGGATGTCTTTGACAAACCCCTCCCTCGAGGCTCAGAGATTTATGTGGAAGAGGAGGCAGAAAGATTTTAAGAGTCAGAGATGATCAATGACTCCAAGGAAATAGCATTTTCCAGGTACAACAGGACTGATCCACACATAAACTCACAGATACTGTGACTGCATGCACAAGACCTATAAGGGTTCAAGTCAGACAGGGGCCAGTACTGAGAAGGGAAGGTGAACAGGGGATCCCACCACTAAACAAGAAGCAATTTGCAATTTATACCTGCTGGCAAAGTGAAAATCAGCTTTCTTCAACAGAGTGCTACTGGGTATATCAACCACACAACAGGACATGCCTCCTGCTCTGGAGTAATTCACCAACACAAAATGGTCTTGATGTTTTCTTTATGTGTGTTTTGTTTGGATGGGTTTTTTTCTTTTAAAATTTCTATTTTCATTTTGTTTTTTATTGAGAGATAGAAAAACATGAAGTTGGGTAGGTAGAAATGAAAGAATATCTAGGAGGAACTTGGGAAGGAGTAAAACTATAAAAAATACCTTGTGTGTAAATTGGAAAGCTAAGTATGAAATACTTTTTCAGGATACATTAACAAATAGACAAAATTTCATACTCTAAAATAAGTAAGTAAAATTACAATCTGTTTTAAGAGATATGTCATTTTGAACATAGAAGAATACTCAAAACTAATGTTGTTTACATATTCCAACATTCAAGCATATAGAATTGTGCAAGAATAATTATGGAAACAGAGTGAGTTTATGGTGGCAAGGAAGTAATGCAACCAAAATACATCACCATTCCTTGTCACCGCAAATACCCAAACAGACTCAGACTGAAAACTCATAAAATGCAAACGTTACAAGTGAACTGGAAAGAAATACATGATTATTATGTAGAAAACAAAATCTGACCATGACATAATAATCTTAAAATGGTATTACGTTCTCCCAAGGCCTGCTACAAATATGTAAACTGAGGCTGGAGAGATGGCTCAGAGGTTAAGAGCACTTGTGCTCTTCCAGAGGACCCAAGTTCAGTACTTAACCACTCATACCTGGCATCTCACAACTTCCTGTCACTCCAGCTTCAACGATCCTCTTTTCTAGCCTTTGCCTGCACCTGTATACACACACACACACACACACACACACACACACACACACACACACACCACAAAAAATGCCTAAATCAAGAAGTGTGCCTTTCTTTTTTGGCACAGTAAAATTTTCTTCAAGGACATACCTATGTATAAGCTCTGCTAAAGACATGCACAAAACACAGTTTGCAATCTCTCTTGCTTGTAAGAACATTTCCATTTGCATTTTAACAACCAACATAGAAACTTGAAGCCACAATCCCAACACACAAATTTCAGGAAAATGACCTCCACATTGCCATGACTGGAGCAATGTAGAGCATTGACTATGATAAGGAGATAGTGTGAATTGTTTAATGAAACTTAAATTATAATCAGACTCAAGTCTATTGAATTAAAATTCCTGCCATTGAAGTATGAAAGACCTGAATTTAAACCAATTTTGCAGTTAGGTGACTGACTTTAGTCAAGGCAGCCAACACCCCACCATGGCATGGAGAGAATGAGGCCTCTGTAGGATGTTGTGAGGAAAATTAAGTGGTGATGTGATTGATATGAAATGCCTGAGTGCTTGGCATTTGCAGAGCCAGGTGTCATATGATAACCAAGGACTTTACTAAGTCCCTGCAACCTGAGTGCTGCTGATAGTGGGATTGGACCCACAGGTAGCAGATGTTATTTTAAAATATAAAACATGTAAAGTAGTTTCCCTGAGTTTGAGAGTGGAAGTGCATTTTGAAAGTTTAAATCAAGCTTAATTTATACAACTCTAATTACAAAAGCAGAGCATTCATGAAGTTATAGACAATATTCAAATTTAATTCATACTCTACAGATGAATATAGAGTATGAATGTAATTCTGTGTGTATACTATGAGCTGTTTGTTTAATTTTATGGGATACATAATGGCTGTGCTAATTTTTGAGCACCTCACCCTTGCTTTATCTATTTTGTCACTATTGATCAAGTTTCCTTTTCATTAACCCATTCTTTGTTTGTTTGCTTGTTTATTCATCCTCACATTGTTCTGTGATGTCAATCATATTCATATAAAGTCTGACATTGGTAGGCTACATTTTCACATTTGGAAGGAAAACATGTGTCTGTTTTAAACAATAATACGAATATTAACTGCTTATATCTCTGAAAGAACATTCTTCCCTTTTTTTCAAGCATTCCTAGATAATCACCTGAAGGACTCTGTTGATCAACAAAGTAGAATCCTGATTTTACACACACTTAAGTTTCTAAAGCTAGACTACAGTTTCACGTATTCACTAGAGTGTAGATAACATGTTCGTACTTCTAAGTAAACTGGTAAGTGTACGTGAGGGTAGTGAACTTTTTCATTGCATCTCCATATTTATATTGCTTCTTGGACCAACCCAAATCAACATCCTTAATAGCTCAGGCAGGTGTCTGGATAATGCCAGCAGAGTCATGTGGTCATCTGTCCTTCCTAAATTACTGCAAATTTTCTACTCTAGGGAGCAAACCCAGGGAGATCTGTGCGTTTTTTAGCTAATATGGTAGTGAATGACAAGTGATGGCCTGGTCACACATTTTTAAGTGAAAGTTTCCACGAAGATGAATATGTACTGCTACCACATCTATCATTCTTTTTTGCATTGAGTAATTTGTTCCCTTTTATAGCCCTATATAGGAAACCCTCCCTAGATTGCCTCCCCCCACTTCTCCCATCCTGCTTTACACAACTGAAGAAACAATTAGGACCCTAATTTTAAAAATGCAGTGATGTTTGCAGAAGCTGTTGGAGATGGATGGATGCACATTTGAAAGTATTATTGACCATCTAATTGTATTTGCTATCATACGGCAACAAGGTAAAACTTCGTTTTTGACAAGCTTAAGGTATAGGCAAGGGTTATTGTTTATTGGCCATACTCCTTCGTTTTTTTGCTAATCATAGCTTATTAATTCATTCACTTTTCTTTATTTGTATCTGCATTTTTCTATCTATTTCTATATATTTATTTTTACTGCTTTTAAAAAAAATTTAAAACTTTTTATTTAATACTTTGTGGCTTTTGAATCATGCATCTCAATCCCATTCATCTCCTCATCCCTTTATAGCCACCCTCTGCCCTTGCAACCTCCCTCCACCCCAAAATAAATGAAACAAAATAAAATTTAAGAGAAAAGGAAAAATCTCATCATAGAAGCTATAGTGTCACACAGTGAGTCACACAGTATACACTTTAGTCCATGTATCTTTATCAAAGAGTCCTTGGTCTGGTTTGAGGCCTCTGATTTCTGTTACATTATTAATACTGGGCCCTTACTGGGACTCCTCTCCGGAGGTCCTGTTGTTACCCTGTGTCATGAAGATTCCACAGCTTTGGGTCTGCAGGACTGGCCCTGTTACATGCTCCAGCACATCATAGATGGGGTGGATGTTGGAGTAGACCAATTCATAGTCTGGTTTGGGGCCTGGGTGGTTGCAGGGCTGGTCATCCTGCCAGTTCTCCCCCATGCACACCACCAGTGTGCATTCTCCAGCGCTGCCCCTGCTAGTTCACCCTATGCAGCAAGGAGCAAGGGGTGGGGTCAGTTCTGCTTTCACAGTCTCAGGCCGGGCTCACCCAAGCCCTGCCAACAGGATGAGCTCTACTGTGCTGTTCAGGTAAGGTACAGGGCCTGCTCTCCTGAATGCTGCAGCTGCTGAGGGGCAGGGCATGCTCTCCTATTCTCATGACCTCAGGGCCAGTTCTCTTACCTGCCACAGGTGGCAAGGGGAGGTGAGGGATGGCATCATTTGGCAGATGAGGGGCAGGGACAGAACTCCCACCTTCCGGTTCCTGGGGCAAGTTCACCCATACTCCCCTTGTCAACAGGGTCAGCTCTACTGTGCTGCCCAGGTGAGGTGCAGGGCCCCTTTTCCCAAGTGATGCAGCCAGTGAGGGGCAGGTTCAGCTCACTCACCTGCCAAAGGTAGAGAGGGGCAACCTTCCTTTGCCCTCAACACCACATGGTGGATGAGTAGGGCAGGGCCAGCTTTCCAACTCTCATGCCCTCAGGGCCAGCTCACCTGCACCCATTCCAACAGGGTCAGCTCTACTGTGCGGCCCAGGTGAGGAGCAGGGCCAGCTCTCTTGCTCTCATGCCCATTGAGGGGCAGGACCAGCTCTTCCTGTCTCATGACCCAGGGGCCAGTTCTGTCACTTGCTGTAGGTCACTAGAGATGAGGGGCAGTGGGGGGAGCATCTCTCCCTTGCCCCTGTCACCACTGCCACAGGACAGACAAGTAATGGGGCCAGCTCTCTCGCTCTTATGCCCTTGGAGCTGGCTCACCTGCACCCCTGCCAGTAGAATCAGCTCGACTAGGATGCCCATAAGACATGCAGGGCCGGCTCTCCTGAGTGATGCAGCCAGTGAGAGCAAGGCCAGTTTTCCCTAGGGTTGCAGTCAGTGACGGGTGGGACCAACTCTGTGCAGCTCTATCCTCTCAGCCTACGGTGGTAACCGGAGCCGTGGACATCAACACAGAAGGCAACTGCAGCAGGGCCATGGACCCAGACATCACCGTGGCCAAGGGCGGCATGCCACGCACCTCAGCCCACTCTTCACCGCCTTCACTTCTTCAAATCTGCCTCTCTCCATAAGACATGAACCGTTCTGTCTCCTTCTCTTTCCCATACACCACCATATACTTGCTCACCATAACAGGCCTGCTGTTTTCTCATTGCTGTTCAGGGCAGGCTGCCCTGGTCAGGGATGTGAGTTTCCTTTTCCTGCATAGTCCTAATGGTGCTGGGCAGGGTCATGATTTCTCCTCTTTGTTTTGTTTTTTTGAGACAAGATTTCTCTGTGTAGCTCTGGCCATCCTGGAACTCTCTCTATAGACCAGGCTGGTCTTGAACTCAGAGATCTGCCTGCATTTACTTCCCAAGTGCCGAGATTAAAGTCATGCAGCAACATCACCTGGCTAGCATCTGCATTTTAAAAATAATCATCTTGTCACATATCCAATGGTCAAATAACTCAAACAGAAAATCCAGATGAACAGAGACAATCTCAACTTGGCTATGAACTTTCCCTTGTGACTGCAATAAACAGGCACCATGCTGCAATTATAAATTGACACCTACTCATTTTCAAATAAACATACTTGCAAGCAGGAACTAATGATAGTGGCATATCTCATAATATCTTTTAAAGAATCAAATGGAATGATGACAAATATACTTTGTAAAATGTAAAGTGCCAGAGGAATACTAATTATCATCATCAGTATCCTCATTGTTTGTGCTGTAATTATACATAAGTGAAGTGGTGGCCTGTCATCTGTGTGTGATCCTTGAAGGCATGATGATAAGATGAGCTACCCAAACACTCTCTGAACACTCACTATTAATGTGCTATCTCATTACAAACAGAGAATTTGGAAGAAGACAAATTCATTATTCATTCATACGCTGGTATGAATTATTCACACTCCAGTATGAATTAATTAAATCAGATCATTTTGATCATAAATAGTAATAGATTTAGATCAGAAATAACCCTTCTAATATATAAGTGAAACTGGGGGTAGATTTTTAACTCATTAAATGTGGGCAAAGCTTCAGAGCTGGTTAGTGCCCTGAAGGTGCATACTGTTAGTGTAAAGGAACCCTGTACAAATGGAAGACATGACAATGCCCTTTAAAGCTATTGGTGTGTGATTCATGAACAATCCAGTGATTTCAGGAAGATAATCAGCACATCAAGCCCTTTGTGTATGTCAGCCTCATCTTCTCTCATGTCCTCTCCACCCCCACCCTGTAGTCCTGTTCCATGTGCAAAGTAGTATGACATTTACTTTTTATGATGAATACACATGTACACACACACACATGCATAACGTGCACACGCAGACACATATGCACTCATGCATGTACCCATGTAAGCCCACACGCATGTGCATACATACACAAGTGCATGTGCACAATCACATCCAAGCTGCACACATACACAGGCACACACACACATTCTGTATAGACACACACATTATATGAATATTAAACTCAGTTAAATATATAAGATTAAATATTTAGTGTTTGTCCTTTTCATCTTATTTATTTTGCTTAGTTTGATGATGTTCAGCTCCATCCACTTACCTGCAAATGACAAATGCTTGCTACTTACTACTTTTTTTTATTTGCTTGTCTGCTGATGGACATGTAGGCTGATCCCTTATCTTGGATTAGTGAATAGTGCAGCAATAAGCACAGATGACTGCACATCTCTGAGGTACATGACTCAAATTCCTTTGTACAGACACAGGGGTAATATATCTAGCTCACACAGTAGTTCTACCTTTAGATTTCTGAGAAGAAAATAGGCATTGGTTGCCCCAGAGGCTGTCCAGTTTGCCCTCTGCCCAGCAGCAAATGGGGCTTCTCTCTTGGCATTAATACCTTCATCAGCTTCTGTGTCGTTTATTCTCCTCACGGCCATTCTGAATGAGCTGAGATTGAATCCCAACATAGAGTTTCATTTGCATTTCTCTGATAACTAAAGATATTAAAATGGCTTGGTGTATTTTTTTTTTGGCTATTTGTATTCAGTCCTTAGAAAACAGTTAAATTTTGCTTGCTTATTTATTTCATGCATTATTTTGGGGTGTGTGATTAATTTTTGAGTTCATCATTGAGGTGTCTCTAGAAAGGTCTGAATGGTCAAGTGTAAAAGAAAGAAGAGGCTAAGACAAGAAGCTAGACAAGACTCTACTGCTTTCACAAGCATCCTTAACCTACACAAGTAAGGAAAGCCAAAGTTATAACGCTAGGACTCAACAATCACTGCCACAAACTCTGCAGCACACCCTAGACAGAGTTTCTCTATTACTATATTCAGGGAGTAAGTGATGTTTGGAGATGTATATTCTTTAGGATATCACCCACAATATTGAGTAAGCTGCTTCAGGAAACTTTAATACCCAACACATCAACCCTGTGTAAAGAATTCACAGGGAGAGAATGTGGGTGTGTTTTTTAATAGCAAAAGGTGATAGGATCACACTGCCTGGTGTTTCACACCTTTACTGTGACAAGGGTTTTGTCACCACATCTAAGGAGGGACAGTATCAAGTAGGGATTTATTTATAACACTATTTATTATACTGAAAGAATTGTAGAGTCATGTTCTTGAAGAAAGGGCTAAAGAAACTCACAGTGTTTATCATAAAAAGGGGCTCATGAGAAGCATGGCATAGACTCAAATATCTCTTATTAAATACGTCATCTCTCTATGGTTTGAGATAGAGTACCCTTATTTAATTAAATTGATGTAGAGTATATTAACTAAACTCAGACATCATAAATAAAAGGGTGGTGCTGTGTCTTGGCAGAGACAGCCATCATCTGCATTCTTAGGTATCTAACCATAGTTCTGCTTTAACTCATAGTATTTGGGGATGGGGCATTGGTCTTAAGAGGACCCACATTGATATCTTACAGTTCCTTTACTCACAAACAATTTTATATTCACTGCTATTTCTCAAAAGATTTAGAGCAAAGGGGGGCCTGAGACTGAAAATGTGATCCATTATTCTGAATAATAGTTGTACTTGGTGTAATTGCCAAGTTTTATCTAATTACTACAGAACATAAAAATTATCAAAGAAGATTTTTTTAAAGATCTATATGTGATGTCATAATTTCAAATCTGTGTAATATCTTTCATAAAACAATATAGGGCAACTTCATTTTGCATGTTGATTTCAGAAGCACTATAATTTATTCATATTAACCTGTGTGCATACTCTGATTATACAAATACAATCATATTTAATGATTTCTCATATGCTTTGGAAGAAAACATAGTATAAATTTTAAAAATTGGCCAATTTTTCTTCTTTTATGCAGTCATATTCACATTAGATTACAGAAAATCCCATTTATACTACAGGTGTTTGGTATTTTGTTTTCATATTTCTCTCTAGATTGTCAACTGGGGGGGTGGGATTGTGAGACTTTTGCTCTCAGATTATACTTAAAACTACCACTGCATCAACTAAACAGTTACCTTTTAAAAATGAAAAAAGGAAGTTATAACAATTCACCCTACAGTGTTCTCATTTTGATGGTGTAATCTCTTGCCTGCTAGGGCAGGGAAAGATACCTAGGATGGCATGTCTTATGGAAGGGTGCAGACATGGAAGCATTCTGATCACCTTCTATGACTACATGATCTATGTGTTCCACACCCATTTAGAGACATGCTTTTGAACTTTCTTCTTTTTAAATTTCTCAGTGAAAATATGCACGATTTCATCATCACACAGCCCTTATGGAAAATTACATTTTTATATGGGACTATCCAGGGCAATTGTAACAAAAATATCTGGTAAACAAACAAAACACGAATCAGTTCTTTAATACAGTTTGGTACAAGATATAGGAAGGTTTCAGGAAGGCTAAATTTCCTCAATGAAATTCTAATAGCTATGTTCACAACCTTATTTCACCATATAATTTCTAAATCTAGATACACTGTGTAATTAATTTCACAAAAGCATGTTTGTTTTTAATTAAAATCATTTATACTCTGTAATTTTTCCATGAAACTCAACATACATATACTTAAGTATTTCAGATGTGAATAGCTGCACTTTCTATATTCATTGGCTTGCATTCTTGTGTTAGCAATATTAGCATTATACAGTGTGAAGTGTCATTCAAAAAGACATTTACATTATAGTGATATTAACCTACAGGTTATCAAAACTTTAGTGAATCCAACTATACCAATACATCTGAGGTAGCAGACTAAATTATATTCACATATTTTAAGGTTTATTTTTACCAGTTTAGAAAAAAAATGTACCTTCTATGTTTGAAATGGATGCAAACATATGCACATATTCACATGCACATACACATAGATTAAAAAATAAAATATAAAATGGGAAAGAAAGAGAGAATATGTCCTCATGTGTTTCCCAGGGAGTGGGCAGGTACTGCACCACACATTAACACTAAGTGATAACCAAACTCAGTAATATTGTTTTAAAGTGGCCTAGTTGTAATTAATATAAAGCTAGACAGATAGAGGGAGACTGGAGGTCAGAAGCAAAAGCAAAGGAAAATTAGAAAGTAGAACAGAAGGTAGACACAACTCAAGACAGCCTGAAAATAATATCTCGCTCAGAGGTGGAATCACATAGTTATAAATCAATGGCCAATGTTCTTGGCTACTGACATGGACAGAGTCCCAATCATCAACCAAGCCACAGGCAGTACAGCAATAGTGCACAGGCAGAATGTCATTGACCTTGGGGACTCTGGTCCAGTAGGGTAAGTTCTAGTTTGAATACATCACCCCTATTCATCTCTTGATCACAGATTGCTTTACCTTACTGTGGTATTCATGCTTGACACCTGCTATTTCAATAGTATTAGAATAAAGTCCATGAGATACTTTCTTCTCTGCTTCACGTGGGAAAACAAAATAAAATGATTCACACTGGAGTGAAAACAGTATTTCCATCATCTCTAAGAATTTTGTTCTCCCATGTAGGATCTCAGATTCACAGGGAACCTTTGCTTTCTTATTTCATTCTACCCACTTCTGTGTTATTTGAAGAACAACCCAATTATTCTTAAACTAAATGCTTCTCTCATCTGGAACAAAGTTTGGCTTTTATCACACAGTTCTCATGTATTGCAATAGGCAAGCTCATTGTCACGTCATTTCAGGCCCAAGATATAGGCTCTTTCTCAGTGATGCATAAAAGGATTTTCCTCCCTTCAAATGATAATTAAATTAAAAGCAAAGTTGGAAAGAAGGCTTTGAGCTGCTCTGATGAGAAAGGTCACTGCGATCAGCAATCTGTCAGCACAGCTGTGCTGAGACACGACTTTCCAGCCACACCATCGTGGTTTCTTCATAGCAAGTAAGAAGCCATTGATTTTGCTTGTTTTGAACATTTTCTTAAGCAGTCAGAAGCCAGCAAACACATATGCATTTGGAAAGCTTCGAGGAGACTTAGGTAAAGCATAAAATTAATTTCTCAAGATAGTCCACAGGAGAAAAAGACACTGAATGCACCACCATAAAAAGCAAGACAAGGGAACAAAACAAAAACAAAGCAGCAGAGTTGCAGTGAACCTGAGATTTGTCCTTTCTTTTCAAAGTGTCATGTGTCATTGCTTCCCATGTTTGACCTCTGTACACCTGAAGTTGTTCTCTTTATTAATAAGTATTGCTTCTATCAGTTCTAGATGATATATTTACTTATTCTTAGTGTCCAGTAAACAGACAACTTATAAACTAAATAAACACCTCTGTGGTGATGACGGCTAGCTTTACCATGACTTAAAGACAAGGAAGATGTATGAGCAGAGAGGAATTCTTGACCTTTACACTATTTGGCTTCAGATAACAACCTCGTCTGTAGCTGGAGAATTAAAAGGTAATGTATTATTTCATATCTGTGTGTGTGTGTGTGTGTGTGTGTGTGTGTGTGTGTGTGTGTGTGCGTGTGTGTGTTTTCATATGTGTATGCCCATATGTGCAATTGCACATCGAGGCCAGTGAAAAACCTTGGGTATTGATTTTCAGCCTACATCCATGTCTTCATGTCACTCATTTCTCACTGCCTTGGCTCTCACCAAGTTAGCTTGCCTGGCTAGCCAGCTAGGCCCTGAGATTCATGTGGTTCCTTCTCCCAGTGCTGGAATAACAAATGCTGGTCATCATTCTTTTTGTTTGTTTGTTTGTTTGTTTTGCTTTCATTTGGTTTTGTTGTTGTTGTTTTGTATTCTGCTTGTTTTTGTTTTGTCTTATGTGATTTCTGGGTATAGTACTCAGGTCCTTATGCTTCCAAGACATACAGTGTCCCAGGTGAGGTTTTTCTTAGTCTGTTCATGTTTCTTTGCAGGACCAGAATTTTCCTATGAGACAATGTATATTTAAACATGTCTTTAAATATTTCTTTTAAATTCCAGAAGTAATAAAATGACTGAATCCAATACAGAGACTAATAAGTAACTTTTATTTGTGCACAGTATGATGTTACTTCTTTTAATAAATGAAAAATGACTAAGTCCATTATATATTTATACATATGTATGTATATGTATGTATATGAGAACCTGGATATCATGGAATTCACGGTACATGGGTATTAGCTGACAAGTTAAAATTCTAATTTACTATTCACTGAGTGAGATCTATGTGGCCATGACTAGTACATTTTATCTACTTCAAAGTGGAAATGGTTTGAGTGCCCCAGGAAATACAGACATTTCCAGTTGTTTTTCTAAGTACATTATATGTTACGCCTTTTCTAATTCTCACAACTATCCTTCAGGATACATTGTCCATTACTGTCACTGTACGTGGTCATTATGGAACAGGAAAACTCCCCAAATCTGAGCTGGGAAGGACAGATCTTTGAGCACTCTTAGGTTCTTCCCTTGGTGGCTTTCCTGGGTTTATCTGGGAAAACACAGGACATGCTGCCTCATTCTTCCCAGAGTCATTTATGCCAACGGTGCCCACCCTCCACCCAGTCACAGCAAAGGAATCCATCACTCCACCCCTCAAACAAGATATGGCTGATGACACATTTATAGCTATTGGGGGTCACTCAAAGGATTGCTAAACTAAAAAATAGATTTTTCTTGATTTAAATAAAAACTTTGTGTGCCATTATTTATTATTTAAAACATTCTTGCAATACAGTAAAGCAGTACTTTTCAAACATAACAACAACAGAGGAGTGCATTAAATTATAATTTAATTACATGAATTAAAATGTAAAATAATGACCCTAAAATTGGTAGTTGGTAGTAACACAATTTCCTTTACATAATCCTCCCTGTGTTGTATTTGGAGTGAATGGACTCTGATACTTAGAACTGCCTTCCTGCGTTCCTGATGCTCTGTGATGAAGAAGCTGAAGAGTTCCTCTTTCCCCTCACATCCAGGACATGTCATGACCCTTGCTGAGGCAGGGAGGGCTTTGGGAGCTTTCTGGATGTGCTGAGCAGTTATTTTCTGTGAGCCCTGGCATGGCAAATGTGGTTGACTAGCTGAAGTCCAGTCTTCTATTGTATTATTTATAGTCAGATTCTAGTAACGCACAGCCTTAGCTGGTGAACTTTCAGTGAGTAGACAGTTAGCCTCATGCCTTTAGGACAATCTCTCTCAACTTAACTGACATCAAAAAGACTTGAATCAACCTGATGTTCTAAACCTGAAATCCATTACATTAGCCTATTATTAAAATAGTCTGAAAGGTAAGATGTGTCTAACTGTAGATCTGCCTCAGAATTGATGCCAATGCTTCACTCTTTGTCACAGCCCTATGCATACACCCACGATCCTTGTCCTAAAATAACTACTTTAAGAAACACCCAAAACTTGAAGGTAATGTGTAGCAGGAATCTTAGAAGGTCTTATTAATAAGATCAAACCTGAAGCCAGGTTTTGGGGTGAACACTAGTAGATCAGAGAAGCAGAACAAACCACAGCCACCTCACCTTGCCAATTCCTCAGCTGATCCTGTTTCCTCAGACTGGAAGCCTCTCAGTCCTCATCCAGAATGAATCTCAGCTGAGTAATGTTTCAGCATAAACAAAGTATTACAATAAATTGCAGTTAGTTGTGTATTGCTTTTAAAGATTACTCTAACAAGAAGATATGAGAGGTATTAGATATTTTTCTTGTTGAGATGACAAGAACCTGTCCAGAAGAAGCTTCAAGGTGAAAGTTATACTTTTATTACAATTCAAGGACATATAAACCACCATGTAAAGGAGGCATGGTGACAGAACCCTGAGTCTGCCGGACACTCTGCATCACAGTCAGGAATCAGAAAACAAACCAGAGGTGGGGAAGGATATCAAAACTCAAGGCCCAGTATCTCACTTCTTCCACTGAGGCTCTGCCTCCAAAAGGTTCCACAATCTTCCCAAATGATGCCACCAACTGGAGATGGATGCTCAAACACAGGAGTCTCTGGATGGGTGTTCACCTTTAATTCTCAGCAAAGTACTGCTTCTTATTACTTGGTGCTAAGTTAATATTTGATGATAGCTTGGTTATGAGGCCATTTTTTGTCATGTAATTGTAAAGTGAACAGGCACACAATCAAAAGAAACAGCTATGTCGGAATGAGTTGGCGAGAGCTGTACTGCCACATGCCCCATTCCCAGTGGCTCTTCCATCTCTCAATTGGAGGGAGGTACTTACCTCTCAGAATCCCTGATTCTCTGTAGTCCTGGCCAGGCATTATTCATGGAAGAACAGGTGTCTTTAAGAAAGGCTTCACCTAAATTAGTTAAGGGGATGAATTAGGAGGAGGAATTGAGTAAATGTGGAAAATTCCTCATTTTTGAAAGTAGGGGCGGTCGTTGTACAGAGTCAATGGATATGAAACACCATCATGACCCTGGGACTCACAAATTGTCCTGGGGTGTCAGAGAAATCTCAGTGCAGCTGTGGTCTTCACCGAGCTGAACTTCAGAAGTATCTCTAGCTGCTCTCCTCAAAGCTGTGGAGGCTGCAGTTCTGATGGATTTTTGTGGTATCTTTCTGTTTCCTGTATGGATTACCACATCGCTTACCTTCCTCATGGATGTCAGATGACAAGAGAATTGGACTGGTTCCAAGACAGCAAGTAGTCATATTTGAATGAGGAGTCACCCCAGGGGGATAGGACAAAGATTGAGGGTGGGAATGAGATCTATTAACTACAATCCCAAAAGGAGCTCTCTGGGACTTAGTGAAACAGCCCCTGGGCAAGGGGATTTGAGGTGTAAGGAAAAGGAAGAAGAATGGCCTGAGACGGATATGCATTTGGAGTACTGGAGAAGGATTAAAAAATATCTAGAGCAAGATGTTCATGGCAGGAGGTGGATAGAGACAAGACAGAAAGAATAGGCAGAGATTGGTGGTGGAACATGTCCTAAGCACCATTAAACCAAGGAATTTTAACGTAAGCCAAAAGGCTTTAGAGCCTAAAGCCTGTTTTAGGCAAAGGACTTATATGATACAATTTTAATCTAAAGAGATTCATTAGCATTTCTCTAATTACAAAGGGTATTGAACACTTTCAAAGATATATCTTAGTTATTTTTATTTTGAGAACTCTCTCTTTATTTCTGGGAGCCATCCCCAGCAGTAGACAGGTCCCAGAGAGGAGGTAAGGAGTCAGCAGGTGAAGGAGTGAGCCAGGCATGGTGGTGGGAAGAATCTAGCAGCCAGAGTGCTTCTTTATTTATTCAGTAAGCAGAGATAGACTCATGTTGTTCCAAAGCATAGATCATACTATTTTGGATGGTGGACATGTGTTTCACTTCCTCTTGCTCATATTTTAGTCATCATTAATAAACTATGACAGTTTTCCCTGTAGTTGGAGTTTTTCTGTGACCCGCCCAGCCAATGGTTGCAACAAATCTCTCCACTTGTGTCTCTCAAGTAAACACACAGAGGCTTATTATTATTTATAACTGCTAGGCCATTAGCTCAGACTTATTACTGACTAGCTCTTACACTTAAATTAACCCATAATTCTTATCTATGTTTAGCCATGTGGCTTGGTACCTTTTCTCAGTTCTGCCTTGTCATCATGCTTCCTCTATTTCTGGCTGGCAACTCCTGACTCAGTCTTCCTCTTCCCCAAATTCTCCTTGTCTGCTTATCCCACCTATACTTCCTACCTGGCTACTGGCCAATTAAATTTGGCAAAATTAAAGAAAATATTCTATCTACCCTATATTTGTGAGTCTAAAGTTTCATATCTAATTTATCTTTTATCATAACTAAGCAAAATTATAACTATCTAGTCTTTAACTGTATCAAAGACCCCAGAAGGATATAATATTACCTAAGTAAACAGGAAATGCATTGTAAGCAACTTCCAAAATTCTGGAAATGACAGAGACAGCTGGCTACCTGGACAGTTACCCAAAGTTCCTCTGCAAAATTGGGGCATCCATCTTTAGCCTACAGGCTTAGAGTCTTTCAGTCGCTTTTCTCTGTGTCTAGTAGAATATCTGGCAGTCTCTTCTGTGAAGCAGGAACCTGGAGAACCATCTCATCTTGCAAAGTTCAGTAGTCACCTTCCAATGTGTCCTGCATGTCCATTTTATACAACATATTGTCAAGCACTTGACACAGGGGCACTTTTTTGCCCAGTGGTTAACTTTTGCCACAAAGAAAGCAAACTCCATAATGAGTTTCTTCCATGCCCATTATCTTCTCTGAAGTATGGATTGATGCTGCCATGAGCAGACCTGTCTCAATGTCCAGAAAGTCTAAGTTTTTAAAATATTTTAAATGCCATACTCTGTAGGTCTTTGAAGTATTTGAAGACCACCTACCTAATTGAAATATATCTATATATACCTAGAAAACTTAACTGATATAAGTTTGACTATCATAGAAGACTAATTATTAGTCTGTATTTCTTAATTATCCATTTAAATTTAATTTAAAACAATTTAAATGAGTTACATAAATATAATACCTTAAAGAAGAGTAGAAATATACATATAGTATAACAAAATTAACTTCAAATTTGTATCAATTAATTAAAATCCATAGCAATGTAAAACATTTTTAAACAAGTTGTTTCTTTTTAAAAATAGGTTCAATAATCTACACTTTTCATCCTATCATATCTATACTATCCCCTTTTCTTCTTTAGAAAGAGATTGTATCTATAATCAACTCCCTTTTTATAAAAATAAAAATTCATTAACAATATTTTGGGAATTTGGGCGTAGCTTCTCATACTATTTTCTGTTGGATGAGGGTGCTGGCAATCTAATGAGAATCCTGAGAAAATTAAGAATTATGGTCAAGTCCTGACTGGAGTAGACTGTGATACTGTATTCTCTGAGCCAGTTGCCTTGAAGCTGTTTTTGGATGTTGCATCATCTGGGCCATGGTGTCATCAGAGACCTTTCAGGGGGTCTTGCTGTTCAAACCATTTTAGCCTGGAAGCAATCCACAGGTTCTCATCTTCAGTGGAAACAAAAGCAGAACCTCTTTTCCAAAGCAACATATCCTTAGACATAAATTTTAAAGGCAAGATACCTTTAAAATATATATACTGGTTTAACTCAGCAGACTTTACAATCAAATGTCTTTCTGTAGTTAAAAATCCCAAAAGCAACATAATCCAGATTCTCCATGTAATATCCATCTTTGTGTGGCTTATTTTTTATATTACTTTTACTGTCTCTTTAAACACTTTATTTTTAAAACTATTTCTTTATATAACTGTCTATATTCTTCTCTCTTCAAAGCCTGTGTACATTTTTATACACATTGTAAACTATTTAAAATCTTATTCTATCTGAATCTGCCTTATTGTGAATTTATTGCTTTAAACTGCAAGGGCTAGTACTGAAGCAGAAGCCTTGGCTGCTGACTCTTCTCACTTCAGCTACCCAATATGGTGGCAGTAGGTTTACTGCCAGCTCTGGGGGAGCCACGCTCATCACTGACTCTGGGAAACAATAGGCCCATGCCTCCATCCAGCAGCCTGTAGCTCAGAAACCATTTCTTTCTTTCTTTCTTTCTTTCTTTCTTTCTTTCTTTCTTTCTTTCTTTCTTTCTTTCTTTCTTTTTTTCTTTTTTTCTGTGCTAGCAAAAGCTAAATCCATCATGCAGTGCACTGCATGGCTTGGAGAAACCTCCGTGTAACTTGGCGGGAATCCGCCATGCTGTAGCTCAAGTACACACACCACGGCTTCTCTGTATTTGACATCTCTATATCTCAGCCAGAATGAGACATGAAGTAGAAAGCTGTTTTTGGTTCCTTTATTGTGTGTTTAGAAGCCCTTTTAAAACTCTTTTAGGACTCATGGAAATTCGAGAGCCCCAAGTTGGTACGCCAATTATAGATGAATTTCTAAATGGTCTTAATAAATAAAAAACACAGAGCCAAATATAGGGGTAAAAGGCTTAGAGAGATCAGGGAAATAGAAAAAGTCACCAGCCAACCTTACCTCACCAACTCCATTTAGAAATTTATCTACATTTCCCAATCATTTTCCCTCAAGTTTTGACATCATTGATAAATGGAGTTATCATTTTTACTTATTAATCCCATAACCCAATTTTTAAGAATCTAGAGGCATATAACAGCCTGTTCTCAGGCTGGTAGCTCTGGTTGCTTCAAGGATGCTAGAACAAACCAAAATTTCCAAGCCAGCCCAGACAGATTGCCATGTCCCAAGAACTGCACTATTAACTCTCAGTGATCAGGGTGCCCAAGAAAAGTCATCAGGCCAAAACTGCTGCAGTTATTATCCAAATTCTTGCATAATACAATGTTTATGTTTTATATCTTTATAGAATTTGTTTATGTCCAATCCTGGCATTCTGTTGTTCTTTGGTCAAATGGCATCACAGTGACTCTTCATGTGCTAACTTTTTTAAGAAAGGGGGGTCCTGACATCTTATTCTTTTATCATCTTTCCACTCCATTCTTTGCCTATCAGTGTAAGCCTCTGTGTAGGGAAGAAGTAACTTTAGCTAATCTAACGTTGTTGCTGTATATGCCATATAATTGCCTGAGCATAGAGCGGGAAGAAGCTTGCAATCTGATCTGTGGCCAACTCCTCTAGCTCACTGAATCTTGACCTTTTTAAGTTTACTTTGTTTTGATTATCTTGTTCCTGAGTAAGTGCAGGGACAGATGTTTCAAGAATGTCTCATAACCTCATAAAGAGACCTCTGGCTTTTTTTTTTTTATGTGTGACACAACCTCCAAGGCATAAGGAGGACTGTCAAGTAGATAAAGATATCTCCCTTAAAGTAGGAGGGGTTGTATGTTCAGGACTTTCCTGGTGAAACTTAGAAGCAAAACTTCTGGGAGAAGGCATAAATGATTCATAAAAAAATTTCCCATCAATCCAATACCCCCAAATTGTACAAATATTAAAAGTCCCCCAAGTATGCAACAGGTGGAGATAAAAACCAAAGCTGGCACAGCAGCCATCATGTGGCTCAGCTTTGCTGGATCTTTGTCAAGAAGCTGTGCTGGTCTTCTGATTTCTGCCATTCCCTTCAGATATGGATGCTCCAGTTCATAATCTTCCTCCAGCTGTAGAATGGGATGAAGATAAAAGTGAGGAATATACTGAGGAGGGAGGAATGAAGACACAAGGGCCAGTTACCAGGCTCTGTTGGCTCAGGTCACAGGAAAACATTGCCTTTGACTGGGGTTTTAATCTGTAGAGGTCATGAGAATGGGGTAGAATGGATGTCAGAAACAGAGTTGGAAGGATGGGGATAATGATTAAATGGATGGGTTTTCAACCTATGGGTCACATATCAGATATTCTGCATATCAGATATTCACATTATAATTCATAACAGCAGTAAAGTTACAGTTATGAAGTAGCTATGAAAGAATTTTACAGTTGGGGATCACCACAATATGAGGTAATATATTAAAAGGCTATAGCATTGAGTAGGTTGAGAAAGACTGGAGTATAAAAACTGTTAACAGTAAAGCATAATTTGGGAAATGGAATAGTTTATATTACAGCAATATGTACTCATACACATCTACTGAGAAAAAAAAATGGGTGGAGACCAGAACAGTGAACAGAAACTGTCCTGAGGTAGGGGACCATAATAGCAGCAAGTTGAGAACTCTTCGAGTCCTCCTTCTCACTTGCTCGGCTGTGCAGCCACTTCCCCGGACATTCTGGGAATTTACACGGGAACTTTCTCACTCTGCAGGTCTCACTTTTTCCTTGTCAGTACTAGGTGGCTTCTCGGTGGGGAGTGGGCCTCCTTTATATAATGGATATGTGCTACAGATTTGAAATAACTATAAGAGGGATGAAATATTATTTAATTGCTAGAAATATTGAATCCAAAAAATAGTGATGCCAGGTATACTTCAAGCATTGCAGAGATCCTAGGAAATAATGTACAAGGCCATCTTCAATTACATCACAACTTTGAGTGTACTCTCAAAGAGTCCTTGCAACAATTCCTTGAATATATTATAACTAAAACATATTTTCCAGGAGCAGTAGAAAAGTTATAAAAAAGAAGAAATAAAGACAACCATAGCCACACTTTAGAAATTTGGATGTTACAATGTGTGACTTTACTGCCAATAGTCTTTAAGGAGCCCAAGCTAACACTGAGGAAATGAAAATATTGGAAAAGCAGGAAGCATTTTTCCTGATGGTTCCTGAGGATTTAGTGTTGACAGAATAGACCTGGGTCAGTTCATAACTCCTGAAATTGCCTCCAAATTCTCTGCATGAAGGGAGTACTGATGGAACAGACGTTACCTACTGGTATGACAGCCTTTATCCATTATCCATGAAAGGTGCTGTTGGATGCCCCGAGGCTTCACAGAGAAGTCAAACCATATGCTCACTGCTGCTGGAGTGACTATAGAAAGTCACAGCACTTGAGCCATACTGATGATGTTAGCTGGATAAAATGATGGCACCATAAGGTCTGTCTTTGTGAATTTTAATGAGTTAAATGCTCAGAAACATAAGGTTGTGCATCCCCTAAGAGTTCAGCCTCAGTAACCTATTGATGTTCCCAGCATCCTTGCAAAATGCTGTCAGGTGGGGTAGATGCACTTCCAGATGACTGAAGTAACAGATGATTTTCATGGTCCTCACACTGAAGTGATTTTTTTCCCTCTGCATGTTCAGGCTGCACAATACCCCAGCACCTCAGCCCATTCTAGAAATTTATAGAAGAATAAGCAGGCTTTCTCAGTGCAGGAAATTAAATAAAAGGTTGTATCTGTACAGGATTTTGGAGGCAGGGAAACATATAAACGAATCCCAGGATTTCTTCTTAATGGCTGCAAGGTAATGGACAAGTTGCCCAACCTCTCAGAATGTGTGTTTTATCACCATGAATATAGAATTAACGCTACTGATGTAACTGTGAGGATTAAATTGTGTGTGATGCATTTGGCATAGTGCTGAAAATGTAACAGGATTTCCTGACTATATGGTCTTCAACTTCTGTTTAAAACAGAAAGTAAATAAAAGCTGTGATGTATTTTAAGCCACCAAAATGCTCAATGTTTATTTTAAATATCTTTTTCCTGATTCCATCTTGTCGGATCATGCATGTGTGATTTAAACCTCCAACAAGCACAAGTCATCAGATTAAAGGGAGTAGGATAAGTAGTTTGGTACACATTTGTGTGTGTGTGTGTGTGTGTGTGTGTGTGTGTGTGTGTGTGTGTGT
>CABHPP010142891.1:0-52621 GCA_902168425.1 Peromyscus attwateri | reverse complement strand
TGTGTGTGTGTGTGTGTGTGTGTGTGTGTGTGTGTGTGTGTGTGTGTGTTGCATGGGCAAAACATGTGAGTCAGTCATAAACACAATTCTGAGACAGTGCCACAGTAACTTTAAGGATTATAAATAGCTCCCTTAGCTCCAGCAGCCTGTGGTTCAAAAGGAAAGGAAGCCGCCCGGGATTTCAGAGAGTGCAGAAGCAGTGAGTGATAGGAAAGGTGAGGAGATATACTGAAAGGATGCATTGAAATATTCACTGTTAGCTCATGAAAACCTCACTTGCTGATTGCTGTGTGTGCACCTGACACTGTGGAGGATTCGCACCATGTAAAACAGAACTACCAGTGTTAGAGTCAAACAGATCAGGATGAACCACCTCTGTCATCAGGTCTCTATTCCCAGTCGCTCTGAGAGTGTGGCAAAAGCCACCAAGATAAGCCTGCTCCTGCTCTGTTAAAGATGGCTTGTTGACAGATAGGTCAAGTGCATTTTTATGTAATGAATGTTGCATTTCTTGCAGATATTAAGACACACACTCCTGAGTATGGTGACAGTATCTAATCAACTGAAATGTGTTTACCTTTGGCAACGTGGGGAGGAATCGTGAACTCTATTAAGTATATTATGGGATGCAATAGCACATACCTACTCCTGCCGATCCACTAGCCTGGGATGAACCCGAACCATGGAACACAAAGTTTCCCTCCATGATGTTGCCCGTAAAGTTCACTGTGTTTTCTTTTCTCGTCCTCACTCTGAATAAGATATCTTAATTTAATAAGTAGATTATTTATTACTCATAAGAAATGCTGTTTTTTGAACTGTCTTTTTTCTTCTGTTCGTCAGCAGTGAACAGTGACCTACTTGTTTTCTTCTTTGCTAGTCATGTTTCAAATCAGAAGTCAATCACTATGTGTATGCATGCATGCATGAGTGTGTTTGTCTGTGCATGCATGCATGTGTGCATGTGTGTGTGTGTGTGTGTGTGTGTGTGTGTGTGTGTGTGTGTGAAGCCTCTCCAATCTCTAAATACTCAATGTGTCATATACTTTGGTCAGTTTTAAATCACAAGCATCAATTTCCATCACAATACATGCGTGTGACATTATCTTAGTTTTCACAAATGAGGAAACTGAGGCTGAGAGGGTCATAATAAGGTTTTCACATAGGAAATTAAGTTTTTCTATTTGTTAATATTGTCCATATAAACATATAGTTTTGGGCATGAATGGATAGATATAAAAGGTATTAAAAGTAATGCATACAATTTTGGCTTCTTAGGGTCCTATGATCTTTGATCTTGAGTGGAAATGGGATTGGAAGATGGGTGAAATGCTTGAGTCAAAATCCCCAGACTAGAACTCTGAGGTCTAAGGGTAAGGGAGATCTCGAGCAGAGAAAGTGTGTGTGTGTTCTGCCTCTACTACTTCATTCTCTCTTCCCTAGTAGCTTGTATGGCTCCCATCCACAGAGGTGAAGAAGGTCTCATTTACTTGGGACACTGATTCAAGTGATACTCTTTGTGGAAACAACTTCACAGAATCAGGCAGAACAAATGTTGTAATATCTGATGGCATCATGAAGCCATAGAAGAAGCAGTGTAAAAGTAACCATCTGTTTCCCTTAGAGAACATAACTCATTATATAAGAAGGGGCCATTCTAGCCTTCTTTCACTGACTTCTAACCATTTGTTCTCTTTGTGTTTCACATATGTCTGTATTTCAGCCTACTTTTAACACTTACTGCAGTACCCATTGAATATACACATAATCTTTATATATACTTTACCCAGTAGTAAAAGGCATGACCTTCTGTGTATTTATCAATGTCCTCCATGGACATGGAGTAGAACAAGCACAGATATAAAATAAAATATTAAATAAATAAAAAGCAAAATTATGTGGTCCAAGACCATATTTCATATTCACACCAAGTCTATGCTGTACACTTGTAGATAGAGGAATTTCTCACTGCATCCCACCACACTTCACAACACCATACATCACCCCACCTCTCATCATGAAAAGTCATGTCCTTTGATGAAGTAGTTTACATAAACTTTCCTCAGATTTTTGCCCCCATGATTGAGATGTGTTCAGACTTCTCAGCAAGGATCATGAAGAATGTTGGTGAGCTAAGTGGGGATGGGTCCTGAAAGAGTCCTCCTTGTAAACGGTGTGTCCATATGTTTCTGTGGGAAGTACCATCTGGATTGCAGCTCAAATTTTATGAAGCGGGAAAGCAAAAATATGTTCACAATTTAACAGCCCTGATTTGATGGGAAAGTGGAACTGAATTTAAAACAAAGTTATGTCATCTCAATATGAGAACCCACTGTGCACCAGACATCATCTTACTCACTTTCCAACTGAGACAAATGAGTCACTGTGTCTCCCTTCCAGGAAAAGGAAACTCCAAAGACAGGCAGCTTGTCCCTGTCAGTAATATAGAAAATATGTTCATAAAGAAATATCCTAACTGTGAATTTCTTCAATTGCTCCATTGTTGTGTGATATTTTGTTTGTATTCTGACAAATAAAACTTGCTCGAAGATTAGAGAAGCAGAGCAGCAACTACTAGAGAACTCTTAGATTGAATGAGAAGTGGAGATCCTGTCTCCACCCTCCTTATATTCCTGTCTCCACCTCCCTAGTGCTGGGATTAAAGGCATGCCCCACCACTGCCTGGCCTCTATGGTTAACTGGTGACTAGCTCTGCCATCTGATCTCCAGGCAAGCTTTATTTGTCAGAACACAAACGAAATATCATACAACACTCCATCCAGGAGATAGAGAGCGGCTGCACTAATATGTTGAGAAAACATCTTTGCCACAGTTAATATCACAGTACCTTCCATGAGCAGGAGGCATGCAGGATTCCAAACATCATTGCCCATGTCTTCTCTGATGGAATCAAAAAAAAGGGCACGATAAAGGGTCGTTTATGAGTAACGCCATTGTCTTCTCTGGGCTGCATTAACTTAAACACATTCATTAAGAACCTACTCAATGTCAAATACTGTGAGTAAGAGTGACTAAGGAACAGTTTGCCATCTCAGATGCTCATCAGGAAACCCTTACACCATGTACACCCTTAGAAGTCACTCACTATCATCTCTACCATCTTCATCACTGGGCCATGTTACTCTATTCAGTATGTTCAGTCTGTAAGCTTCAACCTAATATCACTCATTAAATAAAATTCATTGGGCTATAGCAAGATTTTTCTAGTTATTCCTTATATAACTGTTCTAGAATAAAAACATGAAAGTACTTTAAACATGTATCTATTATTCATACATATGATATACCTACTTACACAAAGTATGCAATGTACTTTTTTATTTTAGTTGATCACAGCTCAGCACATTTGAAATGCACCTCCTTAAGTATCTAAAAATATTCATAAGGAGTCTTTAAGATAGATTTTGAATTGAATTAAGTGAAATATTAAACTTATTTATATTTAAGCATGGTGCTTGAACCATGCTCTTCTTTAATCTTGTTCTAGGGGTCAGAATTTATTCATTAAAAAGGAAAAATTGAAGCAGTTTCCTGGGAGAATAGGGTTGCATGCATGTCCAGCTCCCAAGCCTTCTTATAAGTGCACTATATTTTTCTTCATAGTGTGTCCATTTAATCAGTGTCCTTGTGTCTCTTTCCATTAGACAAGACAGTTAAGAGCTGAAGATGGTTTTGGAGCTCTAATTCTAAGACATGCACCTGGTAAGTGCTCACTGAATATATATTGACAGCATATTTAGCTGTCAGGGAATACAAGTTAAATCCACACTGAGATTTTATCTCATCCAGGTCACAATAGATATCACAAAAAAAACAAATCCAACTGATGCTGGTGAGAAAGGCAATCCTTGCACACTGCTAATAAAGATATAAAATGGGGCATCCACTAGGAATCACTTTGCAGTTTCCTTAAAAAAAAAAATCATTACCAAATCAACCATCAATACCATTCGTGTTGCACAGCCAAAGAGATCAAAGTCAGCAAATGACAGAAATACCTGCACACTCAAAATAGACAAGTTATAAATCAGCCCAAGCACTCATCAATGAATGAACAGAGGGGTGTGTGTGTGTGTGTGTGTGTGTGTGTGTGTGTGTGTGTGTGTGTGTATGAAAATGTCTATATTTTAGAAAAGTGGATGGAGCAGAGATCATCATGTTAAGCACAGTAACTAGACTCAAAAAACAAATATTTCACATTTTCTTTTGTATGTAGGATGTAAAATAAATGATTTGAAAATAGACAGGAGAATTTTATGATAGGAAGAGAACAAATGAGATAGTGAAGGAGAGGGTAATGTGTGTTGTGTTAGGGAATATGTAATCAAAATAAGCATATAGATAATAATAAAAATTCCATGATTAAAGCCATTATCTGGTACAATTAATATAAAGCATAAAGAAAACATACCACATAGACATGTGCAGTGTTAGAATGGTAATCAACCATTTCCAGATCCAGGGGCCACCTGTAAGGCCCATCTCCCTGTGTTGCTCCAACACTCATCAAAGCCTTCATTGTTCCACAGTGCTTCTGGATTATTTTATTATATGCTCAGCTTTGATCAGTTCATCATAGCAATTCATTTTCATCTTACACATAAGAGAGCAGATGTTCGGAGAAGAATGGTTCTAAGACTGTGCCCCCTCTGTAAAGAACAGATTTAATGACGTGTGTGTGTGTGTGTGTGTGTGTGTGTGTGTGTGTGTGTGTGTGTTGTTGTTGTTGTTGTTGTTGTTGATGATGATGATGATGATGACATTCCCCTAAATTCAAGCTGCTGAACCCCATCCTTGTCACATTTGAGGCTATAGGACTCGTGCAGGTCATTTTCATTTTCATTTGTGAATGTCCAGTTGGTTCCTCCCCTTTCTAGCACTTTCCAGCCCCATCAAATCCTGCAACTGTAAAATTCAGAGTGTGTGAGAGAGAATATGAAACTGGCTTATGATTAGAAAACCAACAGAGGAGAGAAGGCATCACACCATAATTCCTGCACTTGGAAGCCTAAGGCAGAAAGATCATAAGGTTGAGGGCAGCCTGAGCTACATAGCAAGACTCTGACTCAAACACATAAATAAATAAATAAATAAATAAATAAATAAATAAATAAATAAACAAACAAACAGTAGCACGTGAAACTCCAAGATATAGCTGCTTTATTTAAATCAGAATTTTGAGGTTTAAAATGTAATTATCATGTCATAATTTAAGCCCTTGTTTTGTTTTACATTACAGTAGTGTGACATTTTAATAAAATATAATAAATTCTTTTCTACTTATGTCTACCTCTTTTGAAATCCATGTTCTTCAAGGTTTACCAATTCTTAACTATTCTAGGAAGTGAACCCAGTGCAAACTTTACAGTATTAAAATCACAAGTGTTTTAAAACAGGAACTTATTTTACAGTATAATTAAAATAATTAAATAATTCCAAATAATTAAAAATAAGATCTATTAACAAATTGTAGTCCAGCTTGGAGTACTTTAACATAAAAGATATATTTACCTAGTGAGAAGTAAGATGAATTTACTAGTATCTATTTGGAATTAATGTGCTCTTGCCCTCAAATATCTGATAAGTTCTGATGAAAGCCCTATTCCCTGATAGAGCTCTATAAAATGCTGAAGGGTGCTTGTCTCGTATACAAAGATAAACGTTAGAACCTATCAGCCTGCTAATTACAAATCACATGTGCATGGAATGCACACTAATGAGGTCTGGGTGCCTCTTGTTTATAATGTTGTGATGATATTGAGCAAGAGAGGTCATAGATAACTTCTATTTTATTTAATAAATGACCCTATTTTCAATGTTATATTGGTATAATAAAAATGCATATGAACTGTTAAGTAAATTTTCCTTTTTCCCTTAAATCTCTAGATTACAGCTACAGTGCTTCTGAGTGCAACACAAATTGTTATAGCCCCTTTCCAACTGAGTCAAAATTAACCATCCCTCTGCAGGGTCAGCACTTCTCAGAGGATTCCCAGAATGGCTATGAGTCCTTCTTTGTGAGATGGAAAAATAGTTGTCTTAGTTCTTTTTTTTAATTAGCATATAATGTTGTTTACCATTGTGACATCTTTGAACCAAGGAAGCTTTTAGCCAAAACTTAATATAGTTTTGAAAAAATGCATGCATTTACTATTTATATATGTGGAGAAGAAACACTTATGGCCAGAATGACAGCATACATGTGGAGGTAAGGGAAAAACTTTCAGGAGTTGATTGATTCTTTCCTTCCTCTATGTGGGTCCCAGGGGTGGAACTCAGGCCATCAGTCTTGACAGCAAGCTCTACTACCTACTGCATCATCTCATAAGCCACTTAATACAGTTTATTTATTTTTGAGATTATAATTCATTACATTTTCACCTTCCTCTTCCTCCTTCCAAACCCTATCACATAATCCCCCCTCTTCCAAATTTATTATGGTCAGTTTTCACTAATTGCTGTTGCATGCATATATGATTACATAAATACATATATGTTCCTAAGTATAACCTACTGAGGCTGTATAATGTTACTTTTTTGTATGTTTTAAGGGCTGATCATTTGGCATTGGACAATCTACTGGTGTGTTTTTCCTATCCTGATCCTGGCTTTACTCCTTGGCTTGAGTTCTTTGTGTAAGGTTGGCACCTTCTGGGCTTTTCCTGTCCACTTTAGTATGCCCATTGGTGTCATCCTTGTTCAACTCGTGTTTGGGTATTTTGTTAAGCTTTCATGGATATGGCTTCTGACATTACTAGAAGACCCAGTCTTAGAGAAAACTCCCTGGTCCTCTGGTCATTACAGTCTTTCTTCCCTCTCTTCCGCTATATTCCTTGAGCCTTAGGTGTGGGACTTGTTTGTATCCTTTGGGAACCTGCTCCACAGATCCACATTTTGGTTGCCTATGGCTTTCTTTAGTGGTCTACATCTTTTTTCAAAAGAAAGTTTTCTTGATTAGCAGTGAAGACTACACTTACATAAGACAAATGTTTATAAATTATTATTTTCACTAAAATTCAAGTATTAGCCTCAAAAAACATTACCACTTTGTTAGGCACCATAACTCTGTCTATGAGATAAAAATGAAAATAGTTATAGATGCAGAAGGAAAATGGAAGTCCATCCTCTAAAATCCATTTTCCATCACTGAGTAAGGTGTTTTAGGTCAGCAAAGATACATAAAATTAAAGAAGTTTAAAAATGGTTCAAAGAATTATTAAGAAAAAGCATGTCTTTTAAGTTATTAAGCATGAAAAACATTGAGAGTAATTAACTTTGCTTTAAAATAAAAGAATTTTACTTACAGTTTTAGAAATTTTACTTTTTTAAAAATATTTTTATTTTATAATTAATTTACATATCAGCCATTCCTTGGTGCATGAGCTGGCTTTTTGGAACCTAGTGCCTATGCTGAGACACTTTGCTCTGCCTTGGTGCAGGGAGGAGGGCACTGGACCCACCTCAGCTGAATCTACCAGGGAGGACAGAAATTTTACTTTTTGAAAGTGTTTGCCAAAGCATCTTATTTGTCCTTTCTGTCCATTCTCTATGGAATAAGACAGAGGCATTGCCCTCTGTCTTCGGATAAGAAGCAGGAAGGAGATACAGAGTACACAAGCTGCCCAAGTCAGGGGCGAGACACAATCCACACAGTATCCACGTGCGGTGCACATCTCAGGGCCTGGCAACCCTTGGTAACAGAAAACACTGACTATAGTATGATTTAGTGTGAGAGAATGTGGAGAAAATCAAACAGAAAACATGTACGTGCTCAAGAGCTGATGAAGAACTTCATTGCTCCTGGGCATTAGGAATCTCACACAGATAGGTTAAACTGTCCTACAAAGCCTGCCCCAAAAGGTTAAAAAAATTGTATGACAGGTTCCTAGGATTTCTTTACTGATAAGAAATGTTGGAAATAATGCAAAGAGTGGTGTAAAGAGCAGGAAAGCTCTGTGTCCTTTGTCTATACTTGGAGCATGTGATCGTCCCAGTGTTGAATTAGCGAATGGGAGAGCCAGGGTGAGAGGACACATACCCATTCACACAGCACTACGGTGGTGCTCCTCTTAGATGTGGACACAGGCCTGCATGAAGGAAACTGAAAGCTATCTACTTTGTTTTCTTTTAGCTTTTAGGAAAATGTGCCTATGCATTTTTTTTTCAAAAACTGCTTCTGAGAATCCTAGAACACAATTTGCAGATGTTACTTCAGCTTCAGAATCTCCATAGTATTTGTAAAGCAGAAACTTACAGTCCTTGACTTACAGTCTAATAATCTATGAAGTGAAACCAAGGTCTCAGCACAAGAAGACAAACAGTTAAGCAGCCTCACCTTAAAAAACAACAAAAACCCAAACAAACAAACCACAACAAATCACCGCCAACAAAAACCCCACTCAATTAGTTAGGTTCAATTAAAAATCAGTTAATGCAATAAGAGTACAACCCAGAGATCATTAGGCAGAAGCAAATCAAGGAATGAGGACGTAAATTGATAATGTCTCTGGCCATAGTTATCAATCTCATAGGTGATCAAGAGGCTCTATGATGATTTTCTTCCTCCCTTTCCTCCCTCCAATCCCTCCATGTACTCCCTTGACTGCTCTCAAAATCATGGCCTCTTTTTCTTTAATTGTTCATATATATATATGTGTGTGTGTGTGTGTGTGTGTGTGTGTGTGTGTGTGTGTGTGTGTATTCCTAAACATATACATCCAACGTGTTCAGTTCATATGTTACTTGCATGTATATGATTTCAGGATGGGCAACTTAGTATTAGGCAAAACACTGGGGGGGCTCTTCCTTGGGGGAGACTATTTCTTCCTCTCTCAGCATTCTTCCGTTGCCTGTAGTATTTTGTCTAGAGTTGAAGCCTCATGAGCTTCCCATTTCCACGTTAACATTTCTATCAGTGTCATCTTGTTCAGGTCTTGTTTAGGAAGCCATGTTGATGAGAGTCTGTGAGTGTTGCTTCTCTGATAGTATTAGAAGATACAATCTCACAGCAAACTTCCTGTTCATCTAGCTTTTACATTCTTCTTGTTCCCCCTTCTCCAATAACCCCTGAACCTTAGGTGCAGGAGTTGTGTTGTACATGTACCGGTTGGGACAGGGCACCACACAATCTCTTGTTCACCATATATTGATAGGTTGTAGTTTTTTATGATGATCTCTGTCTGTTGTAAAGAGAAATTTCTTTGATGAAGAGTAAGAACTACACTATTCTATGGGCATAAGGATAAACATTTAGAATGCAGTTATGGATTATGCTATTTTAGTAAAGTGAAAATTGTAGCTTTTCCTCCCAGATCCATGATTTCTCTATCCCTGAGTAGTTGGCTAAGGTTTTAGTGCTATTATTTCCCTCTTGATGAGTGGGCTTTAAGTCTACTTAGAGTGCTGTTGATTACTGCCAAGATATGCCTGCCACTATTGCACACTGTGGGTTATCATGATATGCTGGTCATTGTTGTGGTTCATAGGTTTCATAGCTGGATATGCTATTGGTGGCTTCCGTCCCTTGGCACTTTCTGGTCCCATGAAAGATCATCCTCAGGGAGGAGACTTTCAGGTTAGATCCAGCTCAGGTGCTCTGGGCCCTGTGTCCAAAGTGCATAGTGTCTTTAGCAACAGAACCTTATTTTCCACATGTAAGGTGTAACAGTAAGAATGTTTACAATTTTGGACAATCCTGACTAACAATTCATAAAAGGACTTTTCATGCCCTTAAAGATAGTCTATGGCTCATGAGAAGAAGGGACATTGTCAACCCAAATGAGATAATTTCATTTAATATACATATATGTAACTATATATGTATTATATTACTTTTAGGTAGATAGATAATAATATGATTACCTGTGGCTTTTTCAGATATCCTTGTTGTTGTTTTATGCTCCTCCCTCTTTATGTATTTATCTTACTTCTTTCCCTAATTAAAGACCCCACACTTTGAAGGGGAAATGGGAAAAAGTGAGAAACTGTAGCACACTTTAAAAATATTTATTTTATTTTTGAGATTGTACTTGTAATTATATCATTTTTCATTTCCTTTTCTTCCCTCCAAACCCTGCCATAAAACACACTCTTAACAACTGCAGCTTGAACCAAAGGCAGGATAGAATTACCCAGTATAAGAAATCATGTGACCTTAAATTGTTTCATAAATAGACCACTCAGGTTATCATCTGCAGCCTTCTATTTTCTCTTGTGTCTTAAGTTTCCTTTTATTTAACTTCTCTCTATCTATACCAGCTGCTACTTCAGCAAACTGCACCAAGAAGCACAAACCACATCTTTCCTTAAAGATCCCCCAAAGGTTATTGCTTTGTTAGGATCCTTCCTGCACTGATTCTTCAACAGGGCCCCAGGGGTAACAAAATATGTGTTTGCAATTTGCATTTCTCTAATTAGTGAGTTAGCACATTAGCTACCACTGCAGCAAGCAGCTGCTACTTGCATTTCCTGTATGAATTATACCTCAAGACACCAAAGAGTGTTCTCTCTGAATCTTCAATTAGTTCACCAGATTGAATCATTGCTACCATGTAAGAAAAAGCATATATCTCTTTTGTGCTTTCCTTTAACTAAACTTCGATTCCACCAATTTTCAAAGTGGGAAAACAAGAAAATATGAGACTCTATCACAGGCTGGAAGGAAGCAGCAGTCCAAAGTAGTCTGCATAAGATACTTTAGATTAGAGGAAGAAACTGAAATAATCTTAAAGATGAACCCTAAGAAAGTATTGTGAAAAGCTTTGAAAAATACTGAGAATATGTTTTGCTTAAAGCCAGTATCATCTCAAGTCAAGTCCAGTTTTCCTCAAAAAAGCAAGGAGACATGGTTTATTTGCCAATAAGACAGAAAACATCAAGAGAGGATACCTAAGTGGAGCATGACTAAGTGATGAGGGGTATTGCTTATCTTTGACAGAACTCAGCTTGGCATTTCTGATTGAGATCTAACTTTATTCTTAGTAGTGAATATTATCCTGAAATCCATTTTACTCAATTGAGTGCAATGCCTTTGTATGTAATGAGCAAGCATCAGGGAAACATGCCAATGGCTATGAAATCAAATCCACCGAGGAAGCTATGGCATGCAAGCATATGTCGTTTTGCCTACCAGTAACTCAATGAATGTCAACAGCCTCAGGAGCATAATATGATGTTTATATGTTTATATACTATCTATTATTTGTCTCTAATTTTTCCAATAGCATTCAAGAGTTCCCGAATCACCTGATTAAAATAAACCACACACTGGATGAAAAACAAGCAAGCTTGAATGGAACATCCCCATGTTTATTCAGCAAGGTCAGAGTTTAAAACAGACCAAGGTTTTATGATCCATGTTAAAATGTAGGTTCACAATACAGCATATATCTACAGAATGTTCTTTCTAAATGTAGGGATTGACTTGCAATAAGGTCAATACTTCTATACAAATCATGATACTCATTTTATAAATGAGATAATTGGGATTTTGAGAAGTCACACATTAAGTAGAACTGACTTGTTCACACAGATCACTTGCTCTTTATCATCTATTTTGAAAAAAAACAGTTATAATCAGTCTATTTGAGTGCGTGTGTGTGTGTGTGTGTGTGTGTGTGTGTGTGTGTGTGTGTGTACCTGTGAGAAAGGGGCAGGCAGTGAGAAGAAAGTATCTAACTGCAGTATTTTAACCTATGTTTTCATAATCTCACTGTAGTGAGATTTCCAACAATCCCTCTGGAAAAATAAGCACAAGAGGCAAGCACTTGCCCCATAAATACTGACCTCTGCCTAGGACCGTTTTGTAGAAGTACAAATAAAATTGTATAAGTCAGTGCTCATTACTTTGAGCAGGATTTTTTTTGTGTATGTGACAAGTTTTTATTGATTCTACCTGGGCTACAAGCAGGCAGAGCCCATCTGTCAAGAGCCTTCTAAAAGCCTGCTCTGCCTCATCTCACCTAGCTGTTCATCCTAAGAAATAGGAACTTGACAGGTGAATACACCAGCTCTTAACAGCAGAGGCCAAGCTGTTAATAGTGTTGGCCAACAGCCACATGGAGGTCAGAACCATAGAGGTGTGGAATGGAATGTTCACACATATCTCTGTGATGTAAGGAATGTGGTGAGAAGTTAGTGAATGAGCAGAGAAGACACATGATGTTACAGACTTGAAGGTAGTATCTATCTACACAGAAAGATCCCAGATTATAATGCATACATTATGAAGATAGAAGCATTCATAATCAAGGGTGAGAATCAAAATTTAGTCAAAAGCACATCTAGACAACAGTGAAACTCATGTGTCATAGCAT
Source organism: Peromyscus attwateri (assembly GCA_902168425.1). Classification (NCBI taxonomy): domain Eukaryota; kingdom Metazoa; phylum Chordata; class Mammalia; order Rodentia; family Cricetidae; genus Peromyscus; species Peromyscus attwateri. The sequence continues at coordinate 40,286 of CABHPP010142891.1, read as the reverse complement.
CAAACATTGTGATATTTAGTAATTTTTAAGCTTGTTATTAGTATTATTTGTACTTGATTGCACAGTCCTCAAGTGTGATGAGTTTGTAAATGACAATGTATCCTAGAGAAGCCAAAGATCTGATATCCTGGGAATATGCTTTACAAAGTTCTGCTTAGAGACAGTTTCTCTTGATAACAATTATAACAAGGACAAACTACCAAGACTTTACAGTTTTAGTTATAACAACCACCCAATTCAAACCACATAGAATAGGATTCTGTTTCTGTATCTAATAGATTGGTGATGATAGCAAATTTTGAGACAATTTTCTCTGTGACTCAGAGTTAACTAGTAGAAGATTGCTGGATTCAAGTTCAGAGAGTCCAGTTCCAAAGCCCATACAATGTTGTCACATGCTCGTTCCCTAGTCTATTGTATCAAAGTACCAAAAACTGTGTCTTAAGGTAACTGACATTTTGTTTAACTTTGCTGTAGAGGCAACAGGTCACCATGCTGGCAGAGCCACACTGTCTCAGGAGATTTTGAGAAAGGGCCTTTTATTATGTCTTCCTAGTTTCTGGTGGCTTGATGCCATCATGGTTTTCTTTGCTTATAAATGGTATATTGTTGAAGGCAAAGGCATAAGCCTTTACACAAATACCCTATTGGCCTTTTATAATAGCAGCAATTAAATAGATCAATGTAATAAACAAAAATTTTTCTGAAAATTTTTCTAGTCCAACAGAATAGACTCATGAGTAAAAAAAGTTTTACCCTTATGTAGACCATAGACAAAAATGAATTCAAAATGGATCCCAGCTCTAAATGTGTAAACTACTATTTTAAAACCTCATGAAGAACTAGGCGGTAGTGGTGCATGCCTTTAATCTCAGCACTCGGGGGGCAGAGGCAGGCGGATCTCTGAGTTTGAGGCAAGACTGCTCTACAGAGTCAGTTCCAGGACAGCCAGGGCTACACAGAGAAATATTATCTCAAAATAACAAAAAAAAATTCCATTAGGTGTTAGGCAATAGTCTCTTACATAGGACACTGAAAATATAAGAACAAATGGAAAAAATATCTGGACTTCAGAATAAGGTGATTCGGGGTTTCAAGCCATACCATCATGAAAGTGACAGGACAGACAATAGAGAAAATGTTTTCAAAATGACAAATCATGACATAATTTGTGCTCACAATATGTGAAGAAATTTTATCAATCAGTTATATCTATAACATATGTATCATAGCTAGATAGATAATACTAGTCTTCATCTTTAAAAATTAAAATCCAGGTGTGAAGATACATACTGATAACTGGTAGGAAATGATAAAGAGATGGTGCCAAGAGGATCAAGACTGAAGCAATGCTGAGTTGATCACTCAATTCCAGCACTTAGGAGACAGAAGCAGGAGGACCAGGACTTCAAGACTATACTCTGATACGTAGAAAATTCAGTGTCCACCTAGACCACATGAGTCTCTGCCTAAGGAAAACAAGAAGATAAAGGATATGGGGATGTGAGAAGAGATTTCTTGAAATATACATTCAAGTGTAGCAACACATAAAAATCAGAGAACTTGATGTCATTCATCATCAGAGAAACACAAGTCAAAAACACTCAAGGACAGCACTTCTTCGCACCTGAAGGATGTTTATGATAAGAAAGACATACAATAAAACATGGGTGAGGAGCAGAGGACTCCACAGCTTCATGAGCTTGTATCTGTAAAGCAGTACGCTGTAGCTGTTAAGGAAAGCAGCTTGGCAGTCCTTCAATTGTTGACATGGACATACTCTCCAACCCAGTGATTCCTCCCTTAAGCATATCCCAAGAGAAATCACAGCTTGAGTCCAAGGAGAAATTTGCACTTGAATATTTAGCACTACCTTTCATAGCAACAAAAACATGGAAAGACATAACTGTTCATCCACTGATAAATGAAGATCTTGTTATATGAAAGGCTGGACATAGCTCAATGATCATACATGTGCTTAGTATGTGTGAGGTCATGGACATTTTAGGGTGGACAGCCAATGTCATCAACAGATTGAGAGAAATGCTGAATTACCAAAGCTTTCAAAGATTTCTCAATATGTCAAGTATAGCCTTTAATTTATAGTCTCTTTATAATATACTACCTGATTTCAGCTTTCTCAACCCAATTATTTTTGACAGCTTGACATGTAACTCACATTCCACAAAATGTGACTTTTTAGAATTTGCAGTGTCTTACTGTAGTCAGAAGTCAGTACAGGCATGGTTACAATATCCAGCACCACAAACCCTCCCTCATTTGCTATATCCACGCAATACAACACTTTACTAATAAAATGGAACAGATACAGTTAACACATGATAAAATGAATCAACCTTGAGAATGCATTACTGAGTACCCTGAAAAGATTGCATCTGCTTCCATAAAATGTCCAGAATAGTTAATTCCACCCAAATGAAGAGTTCTTTACCAGTTCCCGGGGGATGAGAGCAGCATTTCCTTTCAGGAGGATTAAGTGGTATTAAAGTAGACTGTGGCAGTGGTCTCATCATCTTGTGACTAAGAGCTACTTTGTACATCTTAAATAGGAAGATTTTTAATGACTTCGAACTATATGTCAAGCTGTCAAAATGATTAGAATGAAGAAACCTTAATCACACAGAATTTTGTAGGGAAAATAAGGCTATAAATTAAAGGGCATACTTGTCCTATTGAGAAAATTTGACAAATTTTCTGGTCTCTCTCTCATCTGTTGCAGTCATCACTCAGCTGCTCACTGACATTTCTACTTACTTTCTTTGTTCTGAAGCTATGTTCTGACTTCTATTTTTCTAATCAATTTATCTGTTCTTAGCATGAGCTATTTCTCTCAACTTGGCCTAATTTGCAAATTTCTCATACTATTTACAGCACTCTGAGAGAAAGTTAGCTGCTAATTAAATTGGATCTAATACAAGTCTCATGAGACCCTCCCGGACGCCCTGGCAAGGTACATTTAGATTTATCAATTCCTTTTGTTGTTAGCCTTTGATCAATTTCCACGGTGGCACTGCTCTATAAAAATGACTTTATTTTCAGAAAATAGGAGCATATAAATTGTCTCTATTGATTAGTACATAAAAAGATAAGCAGCGTCTTTTGAACATTTTAAATTATTCCTGTTCTGTCTGCAGTTCACTCACATTAGTTGAGGGATATGGTACTTAGTGGATAATTTGAACTTCAACAGAAATAGTTTAGAAGTCTGCATTTAGACAGGATCTTGACACCCAGACACAGCACAGAATTTCAAAGTGTGTGTGTGTGTGTGTGTGTGTGTGTGTGTGTGTGTGTGTGTGTGTGTGAAGATGCCTATCCTAATACTTCATTCCTCATTTCTGGCAATCAAATGAGTGGGAATAACTTGCCTGTGACACAGTAAAGAGTGTGAGGAGATGCCCAATAAATCTCTCCAGCCCTTTTTTCTGATTTACCTCAAACTCATGAAATCATCAGGGTGTAGTGACGCTGGGGTTTAATTAATTAACACTCCTAATCATGAGTGTATGATGACATGGGTTAGGATATCTGGGTAAGCAGGCACAAGCTCAAGCAATTATGGACTACAATGATTTATCAACCTGGTATGTAACCTACAGGTTCTAACAAGGCAGCCATCCCTTCCTCACTGGCTGAGTGACTAATCAGCTGATCAGACTCTGTGACTGAGAAAGCACAGCCTCCCTACTGGGCTGTGCAGGGAGCCAAGTGGGTGGGGCACAAAAGGCCCACTGGGTTAAGCCAGTATAGTCAAAAATACCTCAGTACATTTGAAATACAAATCATTCAGGGACAGGAGGAGCAAAATGCAAATGGGAGGACACCCTTCACCCTAGCTCCAACTGTGTCAGGCTGAGACATTGTTTCTCCTGGTTGAGACACAGCAAATCAGTGAGGGTGGGGAGAGAATGAAGGTCTTTAAATTTTCCTTCTCAGAGTCAAGGCAGATGCTACCCTCTATACCTACATCAAAATACACAGGAAGACAGATGAGTCAGAACATCCATTCCCATCTGCAGGAGTATGCTGTGGAGCTGACAACTTTGGCCATTGGTACTGTCTCACAGGTTCTACTACTTGTTAATATTTCAATGACAGTAAACTAGGGAAATTCTCTCTCTCTCTCTCTCTCTCTCTCTCTCTCTGTGTGTGTGTGTGTGTGTGTGTGTGTGTGTGAGAGAGAGAGAGAGAGAGAGAGAGAGAGAGAGAGAGAGAGAGTGCATATCTCATTCTTCTCATCATTTTCTTTTCCTGTCTGTTTTCCTCTTCTTTTATCTCTCCTTCTTCCTCTCTTCTCTGACCTTTCCTTTCCCTTCTCTTTCTCTCTTTCTTTCTCTCTACTCAGTGATTCCAGAGTGGGTCTGGATAGCAAAGCAGGATGAGAAGACTCTGGGTATCTCGCTTGGACTTTCTACACCAAGTTCTGTATCCACACTCAAAAATATGAGCAGCTGTCTCCCTTGTTTGTATTTCAACATTTGATGGTTGCCACTGCTCTGTAAATGAAATCTTGCGAATCTTTCATTTTTCTATGCTGCTCATTTGTCTCACTTCATGGTTACTTCTACGGAGGAGGCAGTGAGACAATAATCTTTGAATGGCCAAGAGTTGTTTTCTCACTTATGCATATGTTTAACCTTAAAAACAGCTGGAAAACACCAATTTTTTTCTGACTCTTTTTTATTAATTTATTCTTCGACAATCATAAACACAATAATATATATGAAAACAGAATTTATTATATATTATTATTATTATTTATATATTTATATATATGAATATGATAAGATAAAAAGGGAGATTATGGAATCTACTTTTAAAAAGGAACTACTTGTTTTAAATAGGACAAGTAATGAAAAATTTCTTGGTCTGAGTTTATCAGATGTTACTGGACTGGATATTGTTAATATAATGGACTAGACATCGTTAATGTAATCTTGACTATAATTTTAGACAAAAAGAGAGGAAATGTGGTATTGTATTCCCCCAAATATTGTGCATGCTAATAAACTTATCTGGGGTCAGAGACAGAGCAGCCACAATATTAAACAGAGGTTAGGCAGTGGTAGCACACGCCTTTAATCCTAGCATTCCAGAGGCAGAAATCCATGTGTTCAAGGATACACCCAAGCATGGTGACTCATGCCTTTAATCCCGGAAAGCAAGCCTTCAATCCCAGGAAGTGGTGGTAGAAAGCAGAAAGGTATATAAGGTGTGAGGACCAGAAACTCGAGGCATTTGGCCTGGGTAGGCATTTGGCCTGGAGAAGCATTGGGCTGGTTAAGCATTCAGGTTTCTAGCAGCAGTTCAGCTGAGAGTCATTCGGATATGAAGACATAGAGGCTTCCAATCTGAGGAAGCAAGACCAGCTGAGGATCCGGCAAGGTGAGATAGCTGTGGCTTGTTCTGTCTCTCTGACTATCCAGCGTTCACCCCAATACCTGGCCAGGTTTGATTTTATTAATAAGAACTTTTAAGACTCATGCTACATATATATAATTTAATTTATAATTATATATATAATAAATTCTGTTTTTGTTCATGCCTCCATTTTTTATCTAAACATTAAGTACTTTTTAAAATTTTTTTCCATTATTTTTTTCTTTATTAAGAAATTTTCTACTCACTCCACATACCATCCACAGATTTCCCCCTCCTCCCATCCCCCAGCCCTCTTTCCCAAGCCACCCCACATCCCCACATCCCCCAAATTGAGGTCTCCCATGGGGAGTCAGCAGAGTCCAGCACACTGAGCCTAGGCAGGTCCAAGCCCCTTCCCACTGCACCAAGGCTGTGTGAGGTGTCACACCACAGGCACCAGATTCCCAGAAGCCTGCCCATAGATCAGGGACAGATCCCGATCCTCCTGCTTGGGTGCCACAAAAAAGTTGGAGCCAAACAACCATCTTCTGTATCCAGAGGGCCTAATCCAGTCCCATGGGAGCTCCATAGCCACCAGTCCACAGTTCATGGACTTACACTAGTGTGGCTGATCATCTCTGCATGTCCTCCCATCATGATCTCAATGTCCCTCGCCTGCGGAATACCTCCTCTCTCTCATCAATTTGATTCCCCCAGCTCAGCCTGGTGCCTGGCCATGGATCTCTGCATTTGCCTCCATCTGTCACTAGACAAAGGCTCTATGATGACACCTAGGTTATTTGCTAGACCAGTCACCAGAGTAGACCAGTCCAGGCACCTGCTGGACCACTGCCAGCAGACCAAGGTGGAGTCATCCTTGTGGATTCCTGAGAGCCTCCTCAGCACCCTGCCTCTTCCTATTCCCATGATGTCCTCATCTATCATGGTACCTTCCTCCTTGCCCTCCCACTCTGTCCCTGTTCCAGGTTGACCCTCCCATCTCCCTATGTTCTCATCCCCCACTCCTCACCTTCTGCCACCCACACACACACACACACAAAGTCCACATGTAGATCTCATCCACTTCTCCTTCACAGGGTCAACCATGTGTCCCTCCTAGGGTCTTTCCCTGTTAGCTGAGTATTTTTGCATCAATGTTCATGAGGGAGATTGGTCTGTAGTTCTCTTTCTTTGTTGCATCTTGTGTGGTTTGGGTATCAGGGTAACTGTAGCCTCATAAAAAGAATTTGGTAATGTTCCTTCTGTTTCTATTGTATGGAACAATTGAAAAGTATTGGTATTAGCTCTTCTTTGAAAATCTGGTAGAATTCTGCGCTGAAACCATCTGGTCCTGGGCTTTTTTTGGTTGGGGGACTTTTAATGACTGTTTCTATTTCCTTAGGGGTTATTGGTCTATTTAAATAGTTTATCTGGTCTTGATTTAACTTTGGTATGGGGTACCTATCCAGAAAATCGCCCATTTCTTTCAGATTTTCCAATTTTGTGGAGTACAGGTTTTTGAAGTATGACTTGATGATCCTCTGGATTTCCTCATTGTCTGTTGTTATGTCTCCCTTTTCATTTCTGATTTTGTTAATTTGGATGCTCTCTCTCTGCTTTTTGGTTAATTTGGATAAGGGCTTGTCTATCTTGTTGATTTTTTCAAAGAACCAACTCTTTGTTTCATTGATTCTTTGTATTGTTCTCTTTGTTTCTATTTTATTGATTTCAGCCCTCAATTTGATTATTTCCCGGCATCTGTTTCTCCTGGATGAGTTTGCTTCTTCTTGTTCTAAAGCTTTCAGTTGTGCTGTTAAGTCACTAGTGTGAGATTTCTCCAACTTCTTTATGTGGGAATTTAGTGCTTTAAATTTTCCTCTTAGCACTGCTTTCATGGTGTCCCATAAGTTTGGGAATGTTGTGCATTCATTTTCATTGAATCTAGGAAATCTTTAATTTTTTTCTTTATTTCTTCCTTGACCCATTGGTGATTCAGTTGGGCATTATTCAGTTTCCATGAGATTGTAGAATTTCTGTAATTTTTGTTGTTGTTGAAATCTAACTTTAAGCCATGGTGGTCTGATAAGATACAGGAAGTTATTTCAATTTTTTTGTATCTGTTAAGATTTGCTTTGTGACCAAGCATGTGGTCGATTTTGGAGAAGGTTCCATGGGGTGCTGGAAAGAAGGTATATCATTTTGTGTTAGGGTAGAATATTCTGTAGATATCTATTAAGTCTATTTGAGTCATAATGTCTGTTAATTCCTTTATTTCTCTGTTAAGTTTCTGTCTGGCAGACCTGTCCATTGGTGAGAGTGGGGTGTTGAAGTCTCCCACTACTAGTGTATGGGGTTTGATGTGCGATTTAAGCTTTAGTAATGTTTCTTTTATGAATGTCGGTGCCCTTGTATTTGGGGCATAAATATTCAGAATTAAGACTTGATCTTGTCAGATTTTCCCTGTGATAAATATGTAGTGTCCATCCCAATCTCTTTTGATTGATTTTAGTTTGAAGTCTATTTTATTAGATATTAGGATAGCTACACCAGCTTGCTTCTTAAATCCATTTGATTGGGAAGTCTTTTCCCAGCCTTTTATTCTGAGGTAGTGTTTGTCTTTGAAGTTGAGGTGTGTTTCTTGTATGCAGCAAATGGATGGATCTTGTTTTCATATCCATTCTGTTAGTCTGTGCCTTTTTATATATGAATGATACCATTGATATTGATGGACATTAATGACCAGTTATTGTTAATTCATGTTATTTTTTGGTGGTACTGTTGTATGTTTCCCTTCTTTGGTATTTGTTGGTATGGTACTATCTATTGCCTGTGCTTTCATGAGTGTATCTAAGTTCCTTAGGTTGGATTTTTCCTTCAAGTGCTTTCTGTAGGGCTGGATTTATGAAGATATTGTTTAAATCTGGTTCTATCATGGAATATTTTGTTTACTCTATCTATGTTGATTGAGAGTTTTGCTGGGTATAATAGTCTGGGTTGGCATCCATGGTCTCTTAGTATCTGCATAACACCTGTCCAGGACCTTCTGGCTTTCATAGTCTCCATTGAGAAGTCAGGTGTTATTCTTAGGTCTTTATATGTTACTTGGCCTTTTTCCTTTGCAGCTCTTAATATTTTTTCTTTATTCTGTATGTTTAGTGGTTTGATTATTATGTGGCGAGGGGACTTTTTTTTTGGATCCAGTCTATTTGGTGTTCTGTAACCTTCTTGTATTTTTATAGGCATTTCCGTCTTTAGGTTGGGAAAGTTTTCTATGATTTTGTTGAATATATTTTCTGTGCCTTTGAGTTGGTATTCTTCTCCTTCTTCTATCCTTATTATTCTTAGGTTTGGTCTTTTCATGGTGTCCCAAATTTCCTGGACATTTTGTGTCATGACTTTGTTGGCTTTAGTGTTTTCTTTGACTGATGAATCTATTTCCTCTACCATATCTTCGATGCCAGAGATCTGCTCTTCCATCTCTTGCATTCTGTTGGTTATATTTGCATCTGTTGTTCCTGTTCATTTACTGAGATTTTCCACTTCCAGCATTACCTCAGTTTGTGTCTTCTTTATTGTCTCCATTTCAGTTTTGAAATCTTGAACTGTTTCCCCTCACTTGTTTAATTGCTTTCTCTTGAATTTCAAGGGATTTACTGATTCCTTCCCATTTTTTTTTTTTTTGTGTGACTTTTCCTCGATTTCTTTAAGGGAATTTTTCATTTCCTCTTTTAAGATCTCTAATATCTTCTTAAAGCCATTTTTATGGTAGATATCTTCTGTTTCTTCTCTGTTGGGATGTTCAGGTCTTGCTGATGTAGGTTCTGATAGAGCCATATTGGTTTTTATGTTGTTGACTGTATTTTTGCACTGGCATCTTCTACCCATCTCTTTCTCCACTTGGTGCAAGTGGTATCTGTGTCTGAGGGAGCCTCTCTTGGTCTGATTGATACTCTTGATCCAGTGGGAGCTCTTGGTCTAGTCGATGATGATGCACTCTTTGTCTCTGGAAGCAGCTCTTAGTCCAATTAGTGCTAGTGGGCTCTGTCTCAGGGAGTAGCTGCAGTCTTAGCCCATGGTAGATACTGGTAGTCTGGCCTGTCTGCAGGAGGTCTGCCTGCCAACTGGCCTGAAACTGGAACTCTTGGATCAGTCGGGTGCTGGCAAGCTCTGTCTCAGGGAACAGTTGCAGTCTTGCCTTTTTTTTATTTTAACATCACATTAAAAGGGATCATACATTCAGGAAATGTTTATCCATGAGTTTGTTTTCCCCTTGACAGGAACAACATCTCTCTCTCTGTAACCCCACATCCTTCTCTTTGGTCTGTCAATATAAATTCATGGATCTGACATATTTAATCTCTCCAATCAACTAAACTGAGTATTGTTTCTGAGCTTCAATTTTCAGTTTTGTTGATCAGATATAACTTGCCAAAAGGGAAATTCCTCAAATTTAGGGCTGGGGGAGGGTTTTGTTTTCATCTTTCCTGGAGAATGAAGGCATACAGCTAAGGAATCTGAAGACCACTGGACAAACGATACATCTGAAGATAAGGGATGAATCATCCAGAGAAAATGTCCCAAGAAAAAGAGTAAATAGACCTTTTGGTATATCACATTTTCAATCGGATAAAATTTCATAAATCTACCCAAATGTTTGTTTCTGCTGTTCTCTACAGACATATAATGCAAATGGTCTTTTTGTAGTCCCAGTTCAATTGAAAATTAAAGCTGGCTTTGGAGTTGGAGCATGGCTCTCTCCTTCTCTAAACCCAAGCATGCTTGTTAAAGGAAAATCCAAAATCTCTGTCACATTTCAGAAGAGCCACCTGATAAGGTGCAGAAGAAAATTAAGGAACTATTCTATTTCTCTGGTTGTCCATAACAAATTATGGTCCTTCAACCTCTTTGAGATCTGCTGCATATGATATTTAAAATGTTTGAAGTTTTCTGCAGTGATCCATGACCATGCCTAATAGAGACCTTCAAGATCCAAGTCCAAGTCCTCATCAGTCTCCAGATCCCACTTGTGGTCTAGGTCCAGGTCGAGATCCAGAAGTCCTCCCCACATGTCTAATAAGGAATCCAAGTCTAGGTCATGCTCCAAGAGCCCCCCCCCCACCAAGTCTCCAGAGGAAGAAGGAGCAGTGTCCTCTTAAGAAAATGGTAATGTCTTCAGGAATCCGAGACCCACCCTGAGTCCCGTGAGGTTTGAAGTAGGTTTTTTGAGCCATGCTAGCGTAAGAGTGACTCCTGGTGTTAAAGAGTACTGCTCTGAAGTTACTCGGCTTTGGGAGTAATGCTGAAGAGGGGTCTTCATAGAGGATTGTGTAAAGCTTAAATAATAATAGCTGTTTCATACTGTTTGAGACCACTAACTTGACAAATACCACCCAAAGATTGATTTTAGACAACAAACTGCTCAGGACAATTTTAAGGTGACTAGCTGAGATGGTCCAGCCTCACCGATTACTCTAGCCAGGACTTAAGACAAGCCCTGAACTTCCCATTACACAGAGACTGAACAACAAATGATACACTTAGCTCTCCCAGGACTTGACAATTATCCCAGTTTTTTTCAGGGTCCCCTAAAGATGCTGTTTCCCCCAAATAACAGGAAGCAATTTGAAGAACATGATTCACACATTCCCAAGAAGTAGGGTGGGTGGTTTTTTGTTGTTCAACAAGTTATGGATATTTGTCATTGTTTAGGGGAGTGGTTAAAAGTTGTTATTGGTAATGGTCAGAAAAAAAAAGCTAAACAAAGGAGATTATATTCAAGGATCTTGTTCTAAAAAGAAAAAGGGGGGATATAGAAATGATAGGATAAAAGGGTAGATTATTGAATCTACTTTTAAACCAAAAAAGCAACTACTAGTCTTAAATATTTCACATTGGTATAGATTTTGGTATATTGATAAAAATTTGAGGTTATTTTTATTATACTGCATAGATTTCTACTCTTGTTTAAGATATTTTGTATATTGATACAAATTTAAGGTTATTTTTGTTGGAGCATACTGTACATATGTTTCTACTCTTTTTCAAGGTATTGCACCTATACAGCTCATTTAAAAGTGTAATATAAATTCTAGTCTTTGAAAGTTACTATTACAAACTATATAGGACAATAAATAAATGCGGATTAGTAGTTAGTCACCTATTATAATCAAACTTGTAGTCATGTTAGGTGTATTTTCGAGGTCAAATAGAGATATATTTTAGACAGGTGGTCCTCAAACACTTAAGAAAGCTACAGAATATGGCATTTAACATGTTTTAATAACATAAAGTTATCTTTTCTTATGACAATGAGATATGTCTGATCCTGGCAGCACCAATATACTTCAGAGAAGATGATGGGCATTGGAGACACACCATATGGAGTTTACTTTCTTTATAGGAAAAGTTAGCCCTGGACAAGAAACTGCTCTTGCCTTTGACTGCTGACAGTATGCTGCCCAAATTGGACAATCAGGACACAAAAGAAAGTGACTGCCAAACTTTGCCAATACAAAGCAGGACAGTGCTTTCAATTTCCTGCTTCACAGAAAAGTCTGTCAGATATTCTAGGCGTTTAGACTGAAGATGGATGCCCCAATGTGTAGCTGGAGTTTTCTTGGTCCTGCCTGGCCTATAGTCAGGACAAATCTCTCTCACCTGCCAATCCCACAGCCACTTAGACCCAACCGAGTAAACACACAGAGACTTATATTGCTTACAAACTGTATGGCCACAGCAGGCTTCTTGCTAACTGTTTTTATATCTTAAATTAACCTATTTCTATTAATCTATACCTTGCCACATGGCTCGTGGCTTACCGGTACCTTACATCTCACTTTTCATGGCGGCGGCTGGCAGCTTCTCTCTGCCTCAGCCTTTCACTTTTCAGAATTTTCTTTTCTCCTTGTCCTGCCTATACTCCCTGCCTGGCTACTGGCCAATCAGTGTTTTATGTTTAACCAATCAGAGCAACACATTTAACACCAATGTTACAGAGGAATGTTGGGTGACTGTCCAGGCAGCCAGCTGTTTCTGTCATTTCTTAGTTTTGGAAGTTGTTTGCTTTGTACTTCCTGTTTACACAGGTAATAATATATCCTTCTCAGGTCTCTGATAGAGTTGAAGACTAGATAGTAGTTACAGTTTTCCTTGTTACCAAATTCAGAAAAGAAACTCACAGTAAAGTGTATAAGGTTGAGAGACATAAAAAGATAGTTTTGGGTTGGTAATACAAGTTAGGATAGAAAGTGAATTAGGTACAACACTTTGGACTCACCAAGTTAGCATATATAATGGAGTATTTCTTCTGAATTTGTTAAATGCAAATGGGCTGGACATTGTTAATATAAGTATTGCCTGCATGTATTTGTATATATTTATTGTACTTATTGTATATAGTTTTACTATGTTAGATGATACCTTTGCTTTTTGTTTAGACAAAAAGGGGAAACATTGTGTGATATTTGGTTTGTGTTCTGACAAACTAGGCTTGCTTGCGGTTAAAGGGTGGAGCCAGACACCAGCTGACCAAAATTAACAACAAAGGTTTGGAGGACTGGAGACAGAGAGGAGACAGGAAGTGGTAAGGTGAGGCTTAGAGATTATCTTGGCCCTTTTGGATGGAGGAACTGTAGAGGTAGGAAGCAAATGGCAGCTGCTTCCTGCATCTGATCTTTCAGGTTCTTCTTCTAATAAGAACCTGATTTTGCACTGTTAAAGATTAATGAGATTTATCCTTCAGGTGTGTCCTCCATTTTTGGGGTTTTAGTTAATTTCAGATGCAGTCAAGTTGACAACCAAGAATAGTCATCAAATGGGGATTTATAAATGTGTTCAGGATTTTGCTGGCTTTTTCTTAACCACTTCCCATTTTATCCATATATCATCTAGTTCTCCCCAGATGCTTCATGCTTATTGATAGAAACAATTATCAGGACAGTAAACATGTGGTGTGCTTAGCATTACTACTGTTCATTGATTTTCTTAATAACTGGAATTAAAGAATATATATTTTTGGTAAAAGTAAAAGGATTGTTCTGTTACTACTGAGAACAGAGTTAGTGTTACCCTCACTGATGGTATGGTACCATAGGCTCTGTGTGTCCATGATGAGGTGGCCTAAAGCATGTGGCCCCTTTCCTTTTAATCAAAATTAATCAAGACATCAAAACCAATTTCCAATGCACAAAAAATTCACAGAGATATCAGATATAATTTAAGTAAGGCCAAGGAAAGGAAGTAAACATGTCCTCTTTGTAGGGTGTTCCATAGGAGAAATCAAGACATTACAAGAATATCAATGGCAAGTGAAATTACAGTGGGAGTGAGGAGTACCAGTGCTTCAAATTAAGGCAAAGGAATGATGACTGGATATTGTATATGGCTGATAAGAAATTGCAGTTCTATATAGTGATTATAAGATTCTATGCTTGAAAAAAGACCTGGGGCATGCCCTGAAAAACCTATGCAAATACATGGAAATAACGTGATGGCTGCATGGCTAAAAAATATCTGTGGCCTGCAGCATCATTTATTCAACAACTAGGAATGATAATGAGATGAGATGAAGAACAAGAAATGAAATACACAGTACAATCTGAAGACAACATGGAGAGCAAGCTGATTGTTTAAACAATAATTGACTGCACGGGGTGTTTAATGTACTGTTCTTCCTACTTCTTCCAGGTTTGAATGTTTTCATATAAACTGTTCAGTGAATCTTCTGGCTACCAAATATTGTACCTAGCATTATGCTTTCTAGCCTCCATCACAGTGGAGTGTCAGAATGGGAAGAATAATGGTCTGTGTTCAGTGTCTGCCTTCCAGGGAATGAAAGACTGGGTTCCCATTGGAAGAAAGAGTGTAGCTTTCAGCTGTTACATATATACATATTGAAAAACAATGGGACCCCATAATATACTGTCCAATGCTATTATATCATCAATAAAAATTTTACACTTTGTATCTGCATGTGAGTTTTTGAACATGCATGCTCTGCCTGTGGAGGCTAGAAGAGGGCATCAGATTACCTGGAGCTGGAGTTATATCCAGTTGTGAGCTGCCTAATGTGGGAACTAAGAACCAAACTCCTCTGTGAGAGAAGTCCACATTTTTAACCCCCAAGCCATCTCTTAGGCCCATAAAATTATTGTTTAACACTGTGTAGATGTAACCAACCATCTTATTAAATAAGAAACACAGAACAAATGCAAAGAAGAAAGCCAAGAGGTCAGAGCTAAGAGATAAAACCTTACCCTTCCTCCTGCAGTGGTCCTACCTCTCCGAAGGAGCCGGTATTTCCTGGGTTAAAGTCTTTATATAGAGTTTCTGTTCTGCCTTCTCATTGGTTGTAAACCCAACCACATGACCGCCTCATCACAGCCTGTCTTTATAGACCTCCAGGTGTTCTATGGTTGGTATTGAGATTAAAGGCATGTGTATCCAATGCTGGCTGTATCCCTGAATACACAGAGACTTACCTAGCTCTGCCTACCAAGTGCTGGGATTACAAGCGTGCGCCACCACCACCCTGCTTTCTTATGGCTTGCTAATAGCTCTGACCCACAGGCAACTTTATTTATTAACATACAAATAACATTTTAGTACAAAAGAAAATATCACCATAACACTGTGGTAATTAATAACTTCTGAAAATGTTATTGGTCTTTATCTCTGGCTAAGGCTGAGAACCATATTATAGCTAAGAATTGCCTGTTTCAAGGTATAGTCTCTGGGAACAATATCCTAAATTTACCAGGTAATATTAGTAACATTCCCTCTAGATTGGTCACTGAAGGAAGCTTTATTGATTTGTTAATTTTTCTGTGGTTAATTTTCACTTATTTTCGTAAAGGAACACTTCAAAGCCACCAAATGTATTTAAATAAAATAGGCATTTAATTTCTCAAATAAGGCAGGTAAGAGGGATTTAAGGGATTCAGTTCCATTTAGATTTTCATTTATTTCTTTTCGTCCTCCACTTGTCCCTGAGCCAAAAGAACATTATTTCTACTGCTTTTTAAAGTGACTGGGTCACTAAAAACCTTTTAAGGATGGAAATAATTATAAACTCAAAGGCATACATATTTTCCCATGAAGTGGAAAGAAAAAGCTACCACCTATGAAAAGTTAATATCCTAAGGGGGAAAATATATATTTATATACATACATACATACATACATACAAACACACACGTGTGTGTATACATATATATGGCATATATTCTATATATGTACACACACACACACACACACACACACACATATATATATATATATATATATATATATATAAAGAGAAAGAGAGAGAGAGGGAGAGAGAGACTGAACCTACAGCAAGTACTCTACCATAAACTGCATCACTATCTCTTTTTTTAATTTTAATTTTGAAGCTAAGTTTTTCTATAATGCCCGGGCTTTGACCTCATTCTAGCCTAGGCTGGCTTTGAATTTGTCATCCTTCTTCCTCAGCTTCTCAAATACATGACTTACAGGCTTATACCACCAGGCCTGGTTGACATTTTTTAGTACACACAAATATATGTGTTAAGTACAGTACATAGTAAATTTGGGGTGCAGTTGACTTGCATCTTCAAATGGCCAGTAACTGCTGAAATGTATAAAGAACTTACCCCAATGGTAATGAGCAGATGTGGGCTCCCAGTTCTAACCCTTAAATAATCAGGAATCCCGTGTAGCACTGTGATTGTGGTATGTTCCTACTCACCGGCCAGATGTGCCATAGATCACTTGAAGAGATTTTCTGTAACAGAGATTAAAGGACAAACTCTTACTGATTGAACCACTCTGAGAATCTACCCCCTCTAGCTATTATAAACCAACTTAATAACATTGACTAAATGACAGCCAAACACAAGGCAACTTTGTGATTTATGTTATTATAACTCACTTTTCTTTGGGGAAAATGCTTGCAGCTTTTTTATATTCTGTGAGAAGATAATACATTTTCTCAAATTGAAATGAATGAAAGATATAGTCATGACACTTCTTTTCTCATCTTTTGAAATTAAATTGTCATAGTGCTAAAGTTCTTATTCCCTTTAATTAAGTAAGCATTAAAAGGATTCGAGTTGTCTATTCAAAGAATTCTAACAGATGTGACACTGATTCATTAACGTGGAAATCAGCACTAATGGCCATGCCATGCTGTCATTTGTACTCATTTACCAGTTAAAATTAGAGAAATGTCCACTAAAGTCAAATTCTGAGTAACACATTCCCATTTAATAAGAAACTATGTGATGGGTTGACTTCCAAAGGACCTACCATGTGTCCTGTCTTTGACAGCACTTAGCACAAGGCTGCTAAGCAGCAGACTATGAGATATCTGCTGACCTACCATTAAAAGTCTGCAATTAGGCATTAGCATGCCTGCAACAGTTACCTAGGTTTTGTTGTTGACATCTTTGGATCAGTCAGTTCCCTGCTAACAGCCTTTGAAAGCAAACTAACATGTTTTTCTATTATTAGTAGTATTACTACTACTACTATTACTACTATTACTAATGCTATTGGTCTAAGAGTTGAACTTGGGGCCTCATACATGTTAAGTTACAGCTTTACCAATGGCCTATTATTTTCAGCTCAAAATTCATTTACTGTATGCAATAGGAGGAAATGTATTAAAGTTTAAGAGTCCCTAATAGACTTGGATTGTAATTCTAGCAACAGATTCTCTCTCTCTCTCTCTCTCTCTCTCTCTCTCTCTCTCTCTCTCTCTCTCTCTCTCACACACACACACACACACATTTCTAGTAGGTGGGAAGGGATTTTCCAAAGAAAATCTGTATCTTTTCTCTTTGTCCTTACTAACTATTCCAAGAAGGAATGTGGCACAGTAATATCTGAATGGAATAGCAGATGTCATAAGGCTGCTTGACAAAGATCCTGCAAAGCTGAGCCACATGATGGCTGCCATGCCACCTTTGGTTTTCATCTCTACCCATTGCATACTTGAGGGACTTTTAATGTTTTTACAATTTGAGTTTATTAGATTGATGGAAAATTTTTATGAATCATTTATGCCTTCTCCCAGGAATGCTGCTTCTAAGCTTCCCCAGGACAGTGCTGAACATACAATTCCCCCTGCTTTGGCAGAGATATCCTTATCTATTTGAAGGTCTTCCTTACACCTGGGAGGTTGTAACACATAAAGAAGCCAGAGGTCTCTTCATGAGGCTACAAGACATTCTTGAAACATCTGTCCCTGTACTTACTCAGGAACAAGATAATCAAAACAAAGTAAACTTTAAAAGGCCAACAAGATTCGGTGGGCTAGAGGAGTTAGTCACAGTTCAGATTACAAGCCTCTTTGCACTGTACACTCAGACAATTATGTGGCACATACTTCTGCCCTACATAGAGACATATTGATGAGCAAAGTATGGAGTGGAAAGATGATAAAAGAATGAGATGTCAAGACCTCCCTTTCTTAAGAAAGTTAGCATATACAGAGCCACTCTGGTGTCATATGACCAAGGAACAACAAAATGCCAGGATTAGACATATAGACCAATTCTATAAAGATATAAAATATAAGCATTATATTTTGCCAGAATTTGAAAAATAACTGTAGCAGCTTTAGCCTGAGGATTTTTTTCTACGCACTCTATTAATAATACACTGCTTGGGACATGGAAAAATGCTCAGGGTGGCTTGAAGATTTTGTTTTGGTTTAATGTCCTTGAAGCAACCAAAGCTACCAGCCTGAGAATAGGCTGTCGTATGCCTCTAGATTCTCAAACATTGGGTTATGAGTTAATGAGTAAGAATGATAACTCTGTTTATTAATGATGTCAGAACTTGAGGGAAAATGATTGGAAATGATAACTGTTCTGTCATAGTTTACTAATGATGACTAAAAGATGAGCAAAAGGAAGTGAAACACTTACAAAAACAAAAGTGATATGACCTATGTTTTGGAACATCGTGAATGTATCTCTGCTAACTAAATTCTGTATAAATAAAGACACACTCTGGTTGCTAGTCAGTCAGGCTACAAGATTCTCTGGACCACCATGACCTGGCTCACCTTTTTCCCACACTGACTTCTTACATCCTCTGTGGGGACCGACTCATTGCTGGGGATGGCTCCTGAAAGGAATAAATACCTCAATCATTTTCATAAATTTTTCAATATAATTCTCTCCATTCTCTTTTCTTTTTTCTTCCTTCCTTCCTTCCTTCCTTCCTTCCTTCCTTCCTTCCTTCCTCACTCCCTCCCCCCCTCCCTCCCTCCCTCCCTCCCTCCCTCCCTCCCTTCCTTCCTTCCTTCCTTCCTTTCTGTCTTTATCTTATTTTCTTTTTTTCTTTCTCTCCATTCCTCCCCCTCCTCTCTTTCTTTTTTTTTGTAAACATCAATTTTTTCACCTCCCTTGCTTCAAGTCATGAGACCTAGGGGACAGACTAAGCTTGCTCTGTACTTCACAGGTGATCTGTTTCATTTGAGTTAAAAACCACGAATCAATGTCAAAGACACCAATCGCAAACTCCACTGCAGTTTGATGAACTTGCATGCTTATTCCTCACTCTTAGAAAATCTGCTAACTTCTCCAAATTTTAATTTCATGTACACTTCTTTCTTCCTTTAATTTTAAATTTTGCTATTTACTTACTTATTTGCTTGCTTGCTTGCTTGCTTTTGATACAGGATCTTACTAAGTTTCCCAGGCTGACCTAACTTCCTGCCTCAGTGCTGGATAACAAATATTACACCATTGAGCCTGGCAGCTAAAAATTTGTAATTAGATGCACACAGTATTTATAGAATGTTATCTATACCTAGTAACTGCTTAGAGCATGCTATATTTTTAATTATTTAACTGCATTTTAAAAGTTTGTTTTATGTTGATGGGAAATTTTCTGTGAGCTCTATTCTAACAAATTTTAAATATATACATCATAGTTGACTATAGGTACACTATTGTCTAGAGGATCACTAGAGGTTACTTCACCTCACCTAACTGTAGATACATGACCATTAGTAATTCTTAATCTAATTCTCCTTTGAGTCTTGATAACTACCATTCCTCTCTCTGCTTCTGTGATTTTAACTATTTTAAATTTCATAAGTAAGTCAAATTATGCTACTTTTGTCTTTCTGTGATGGGCTTAGTTCACTTAACATAATATCCTAAAGTTCGCTCTTCTATTGGCCATTGAAATTTTCCCACATTTAAAAAATTGTGTGTGTGTGTGTGTGCATACGTGTGTGTGTCTGTGTGTGTGTGTGTGTGTGTGTGTGTGTGTCTGTGTCTGTGTGTGTTCTCTCTCTGTGTGTATTGTGAATGGGATTGTTTATTTGATTCCTTTTTAATTAAGTTTCTCATTAGTATATAAAAAGGCTACTTACTCTTGCCCATTATTTTGTACACTATAATTTTGAAGAAATAAATTATTTACAACTATGAGGTTATTGGTGAAATTTTTAAGGTCTCTTGCACATAAAGTTATATACTCTTCAAATAGGGATGCTTTTACTTTCTCTTTTTTTATTTGATTCTCTTTTATTTCTTTCTTTTGTCTTACTGCAATAGCTAAGACTTCAAGAAGTGTAATGAGTAAGAGTAAAGACAGTGGACATTCTTTTCTTGTTCCTGATTTTAATGTAAATGTTTTGAACTGTTCTCCATTTAGCATGGTATTGCTCATAAATTTGTTGTATATATCATTTAATATATTGAGATATATTCCCTGTATCCTTTCATTCTACAGTACTCTTGTCATGAAAGGATGCTGAATCTTAGGCCTTTTTTTCATCTAATCAGATGATAATGGGATTTCTCTCTTTGAGTATATTTGTATGACAAATAATATTTATTGATCTATGTATGTTGAACGACACCAGAATTGATGGAATAAAGCTAACTTGGTAGTGACAAATGATCTTTTTTAATATTATCTTGGGTTTGTTTTGGCAGTATTTTATTGAGAATTTTTGTATCTATGTTAGGGATATTAGTATATGATTTTCTTTGTGTGTATGTGTGTGTGTGTGTGTGTGTGTGTGTGTGTGTGTGTTTACCTGGTTTTGGTATCAAAGTAGTGCTGGCTTCCTAAAAAGGCTTTGGAAGTCTTTCCCTTTCTATTTCATGAACTCACAAAAGACTTTAACTGGAGTTGGGAATTTAGCTCAGTGGTAAAGTGCTTGCCTAGCAATTGCAAGACCTTGGGTTCAGTCCTCAGTGAGGCAGCCATTTACTTTCTTATTGCTTTTTTTCTTTATTCTTGATAATTTCATAAATGTATTTAATGAAATATGATTATCTATCCCCTATTTCCTCCTCCTCTGACGCCCCCTGTGTCTTCCCCAACTTATGTATGGTTTATGAATACTTTCTACATCTGCTCTTTGCCCTTTCATTCTGCCATTCTTCTGCTCACCAGAATCTGTTTATCTTTGTGTGTCTACTTGCCTATTGTAACTATATGTTCTTAGAGTAGTTCATCTTTTGTACTAACATATGAATCAGCACAATTGTGGCAGAAGTGAGAAGCAACATCTGTCAAATATTTAAAGAAAGTTCCTTTGGGCCAATGAGATGACTCAGCAGGTGAAGATGCTTGCTGCCAAGCTTGATGATTAACCTGAGCTTTATCTTCAGAAACTACTGGGTAGAAAAGGAAACCAAGTCCCACAGGATGTACTATGACCTTTTAAAAGGGCATGCTTTGGAATGCCCCCACCACCACAAGTAAATGTAATAAAATAAATAAACTCCCTCAGTTTCTGAGACAGAACTGTATAAAAAAAATAAACCCTCATTTTCCTATTATGCCTTAGTCTTATGCTGAACTTGCTGGCCAAAGATGAAGATGATTAACACTGCATGACATAGGGTATTTATTAAACCTTCTTTAGGGCCTATCCTAACAAAGATAGCATCCCTATTTACAGCTTAAGGAGATAAATTCTGAAAGAATTTCACCCACCATTAAATACCAGCCACTTTTCACGGTGCTGCATGTCTAGGCACTGCCAGCTCAGCCATTCCTTACTGAACACCACAACACACTGTTGCTTTCTGTCTGAAATTTTGCAATCCATGTAAAATTTTTATATCTCTCCATCCTTATTATCACCATCACTACAACATGAGAACTTTGAGAGAAGCAACAATGGTATAATAAATTGTTTATGTATTTTGGAGTTGCATAGGCTTGTATAAATATCCTGTCTCAAACATTTTCATGACATAAATCTTGACAAAGTTACTTAAGCTAGGTAAGTTCAGACTTCTTTATCTGCAAGTCAGAAAAAATAAATCCTACAGAACAGCTTTGCAAGAGTTAGAGAAAGTAAAAAATGAACTGCCTACCAGTACTTGTCACTGCATTGGCATTCAATATGTCTTCCATTTTTCTCACCCCTTACAAGTTGAGTCCTTCTTGTCTCATTTCTAGAAGATGCTTAGAGACTACACTTTGCAGGTGCTAGTTCTATTGTCACTTCTGCAAGATAGAGCTACACCCCTATGTTGTGAGACTCTCTGTAATGTAAGTAACTTTGATATCAGCAGGGCAACAGCAGAAAAGAAAGTGCTTGAAATTCCGACATCCCAGAATACATGTTCCTTCTTTATGGTCTGATTTACATTCATCATATGCCTATGAAAGCTCTCCTCATTAATCTATAGTTCTTTCTTATGGTTTAGGATCTGGAAATAACTACTTTTCCAATTCCAACCTTAAGTTTCATTTAGTTGTACATTTCTTGACCTGGACAAAGCTTAGTTCAACAATTAGAAAAACTCTATAGGTCTGTTTTACTTTGCTTACCAGACCCTGGTTATAATTAGAACTCTCCAGGACACTAGTGGGGTCTCTCTTTCTCTCTCTTTCTCTGCGCGCACGCGTGAGTGTGTGTGTGTGTGTGTGTGTGTGTGTGTGTGTGTGTGTGTGTGTGTGTGTTTTATGATGCAGGTACACATGCAAATATATGCACATGCATGTGGAGGCCATAAGTTGATGTCAAATGTCTTCTACAGTTTCACATCTTATTTTATGTTTTTGAGACTGTCTCTTACTGAATCTGGAGCTTGCTGCCTTGTCATATAACCAGAGAACACCAGTTACCCTTCTGACCCTATTCTTCCTATCACTGAGGTGAGAACTGACATAGGACATTCCTGTCATTTTCATGGGAACTAGAGATCCAAACTCAAGTCCAGAAGCTTGGGCAGCAAGCACTTTGCCCACAAGGTCATCTCCCAGATCCCCTGCTCTATGTTTTACGTATTGTACTAGACACTGAACTGGGCTGTATGAAAACAGGTTGGTCAAGTCATTTATTCTGTATTGTGTGGGTAATAGATTCAGATAGAAGGCACTTGTGCATGGTTATTGTGCGTGGTTATATATCTAACTACAATCCTAGTAGCTTACATGGGGACTGTGTTTAGTGAGTGGTACATACGTATGTCTTTAAGCCATCCATCTTCTCATGTACATCTTTTCTGAACTCAAAAATTCATATCATCTTGCAAGGAAGTGTGATGATGTTGAAGGAGCCCTAATTGTTTAAACACAAATTCATAAACTGCAGTACAGTATTACTAATAATATATTACTCTGATTGCCTTATATATGATGGCAACATTCCAAGGTCTTACCACCTGTTTAAAACATTACCTGTCTAGAATCTGTGGACAGGGTAGAATTATTTCTGTCAGCTGAATTTGGAGGAACAGATAATTTCTGGCATGTAGAAGACTATGTATCACTTTCTTGACTCTTCCATTGGCTTTCCTTCTGCTTGAGAGATTATCTGAAAACCAATTATCTAGTGATAGGAATACTCAGGTATTCCATGTTACAATATATAGAAATACAACAAAAGACAAATTTACCCTGTGTTTTAGTTGTTCAGAAAATATTTCTGCTTGTCTTCCTCAGCCTCTGACTAATGCAGGACCTGGCTCTTCACAATCATGCACAATCACTGCAATATAGGAGGATGTGTTATATTGCCCTTAGTTTGTCCTGGCCTCTGCATGTAACTGACAGACGTGGTGTTGCTTACATTGTGTGGTCCATTTCATGTGGCCTCCACTAGCATTGTGGGCCAGGGAAGTTCAGTTCTCCACAGGCTTGGAAGGATAGTCTAGAACTTCTGCATAGCCAGAAAGAATGTCACAAGCATGTGGTCGGCATCAGTGTCATTCCTGGTATAGTTGTAGGGATAAGAAGACCATTCCTTAAGGTTATAGGGATGAGCCAAAACCTCTTTATAATAACAGTAAATGTTTTAGGGGTGTATGCTACATGCACAGGTGGTCATCTCTCCCTTCCTTTAGATAATTTGTCAAAGACAGGCAGACAGACAGACAGACACACACACACACACACACACACACACACACACACACACACCTTTATGTTCTTCAGTTCTTTATAAGTTCCATCCTTCCCTGTTTCCATTGTTTTATAACCTTGTGTTTCCCATCATACATTTTGTTAGTTCATTGTGCACATCATCATACATTTTACTTTAGATTGTCTTCTTATTTGCTGTCTTGATCAGTAAGTTTTCCAAGCATAGCATACCTTTCTCTTCAATTGCAGTTAATCTCTCAAGGATAATTTCTGCTAGTTCCATCTCTTTTCTTACCTTCTTTTGGGATTCACATAAAATTTCACATGAAGAAATGTAATAACCTTCATGAAGTATGAAGAGGGCTGGTATTTAATCAGGTCATTGCATTTAGAATTGGGCCTTTGGGAGGTGGTTAGTGTTACATACCATTGTACTATATTTCCAAAGAGTGAATCCTAGTGTCCTTATGAGAAGGTAAGACAGACTGGGATACAAAGACACATAGTTCCCTTGCATCATGGCACATGATGCCATGTGCTTCCTAAGAATCTGCCAGTAAAAAAGACATCAAGAGTCATAGCCCTTCAACTTTGCATACTTGTGACTAAGAGACAAAACATATTTTAAAAAATATCTCAGCTAGTCTGTGGTTCTGTCTTTGGGTCTGTGCTATTAGCAACAGAGAAGGAACTAATCTGAAAACTAGATTATAATTTTCTGTTTAACATTGCTATTAAACCCATTTGTTCATGGAATTTACCACAATGGTTACTACATGGTAATCAAACACTGTAACTTCTGTACTTTTTCAATACTAAACAAAGGACATATACAGTTCAGAATAACACAACACACAAAATTATGTACAAAAGAATTCTCTGAATTCATCAGGATTTCGTGTTCATCCAGAATTGCCACCCAAGTTCTGCTTTTCTCAGAGTGGAGCAAAATCTGATGGTGATCTTTGCCCTTCTTGTTTTCTGGTGTTTCTAAAGTCACCTCTGAAGCAATTATGAGTAGATCTTTGAAGATATGATAGTTAAGCTTCCCCTTGAACTCAGGGACAGGAATTTCAGATGGTTAGGGTTTTATATTGTATTTCACCAGAATAACTTTAAAATGATTTATATTCTCAAGCTCTTGGGACAGACACAACAGGATTATGTTCCCTTTATATTTTTATTCTCCCAACTTTTGGCCAACAATTCAGCGTAACTTCCACCTCCCCTGTCTCTTTCTCCACTGGGTGCTGAGTTGTGATCACTTTAAAATCTAATCCCAGGATTTATTCTTTCCTTGACCTCTTGTACTCATTTCATTCTGCTGATCTGACAGAATCCTGCCTGAGATGGGTTGCTAGACTTCTTGATTTTGTTCTCCAGGGAGCATCCTTGTTATATTGTAACTCCCAAACCAGAACAACTTGGAATCTGTGTTTTTCTCTAGATTCTAAATTTATAGTAAAAATGGCATATTCAACAAATTCGAATATAGCTCTGTGTTTAAACTTCATTACACAGCACATGACAGATAGCTCTCCTTCCTTTCTTCCTCTGAAAAATTCAAACAAAGGGCTGGATTCAATATGCTGTGCTCATGGCACTGATTTTTCTATATAGTCGACTTACCATTTCCTTTCCTTTCTATTTCAATTCAACTTAATATCATTAAATTAATTTTCTCTGTTTGTTAACTCAGTGACAAACACTGTAGAACACAGATTTTTCTGTGCATATAAACTACATAAGTCACACTGTCCCCAGTGTCCAGACCTAATCTTACCTCTCAAATCTCAATGTGTATGTCTGTTTCCTTCTGACCACCTAAATTTGGCTCAGAGTGTGGCTGGCTATTTTGACTTACTGTAAAGATTGCATTCTTTCTTTCCTATAAAAGAGATTGCAGTGACAGGTAGGATTTCTGGACACCTCCTCCATACTTGACTAACTGTTGGCAGGCCAATCCTTTGCAGACTTAGTGCACACAGCTGCAGCTACTTTGAGTTCATGACTGCAAAACTGTCATGTTTTTTCTTCTGGTCCTCTGATTATGATGATATCTTGAGAAATAAAAGTTTAAATGTCAGTGATATTCTACTTATTACCATGACGAAAAATTGAATGTACAGAAAGAATAAATCCATAATTTTGGAGAGATGCTGCCAGGCAATAAGGACTACTCCCTGGTCAGGAGGTGGAGCTTCAGACCTCAGTAACAATATAACATATCTTCTGTTCAGTTCCAGTCATAGCCACATGCTGTTCTGACCATTAAAGCATCATCTCCAATGTATCTTATACAAAAGGATTCATGCTCTTTGACTTTCTTTGAACCTATGAATCTTCACTTTTAAGATTCTTCTGTAGGGCTGGATATGAGTTCAGTGTAGATAAACCTGTAAATTTCTGATTATTATTTTTTACTTTTCTCTTTCTATTGTTATGTTCATATACACATCTGATTCACTTACAACACTATAGTAGTTTTCCAAACAACAATGATGCTCTTTGCTTTTTCCTATAAAAGAGATTGCAGTGACAGGTAGGATTTCTGGACACCTCCTCCATACTTGACTAACTGTTGGCAGGCCAATCCTTTGCAGACTTAGTGCACACAGCTGCAGCTACTTTGAGTTCATGACTGCATTGGCTGTACAGTTTCAGGGAGTGGAGAAACCACTTTCTTTAGCTGTTCTCAAAAAAATGACTCTACCAGGTTACAACAGATTGCTACAATCTGGTGGTCACAAAGATGACCCTGGTTGAACTTAATGGGTCACAAAACAAATACAAACGTCGGACCTGGGAAAGGACCTGATAATGGTGGGCTATGGGTAGTTAAAGGAAGGAGATAGGAGTGGATGTGGGAAGAGAGCAATAGGAATTCATTATACACATGTATGGAATTGTCAAACAACAAAATTAAACATTGGAAAAGCAATAACAACCAAAACAATTAATTTTCATATAGCCATTCAACTATCCAGTTATTTCCTGCTTAAACCTTAGCAGATTACCTATGTCTCCTGGGGTGATTTTCAAACTATTCTTCCACCATCTTTGTCTACAGACTTGTCAGGAAGACCCTCCCTGAAACTGAGTGTGAAGATCAGTGCTAGGTCTAGAAATCTATCTCAACAGGCTACAATGATCTTTAAACCTTCCATAATAGGATGCCAACTCAACTGCCAGTTTCATTCTGTCAACCGGATTGCACATTTTCTACATACAAGTAACACTGAGAAACTTGGCACATAAAATAAGAATTATGTTTTCTCAGTTTCTATATTTTGCATAAAAGTTGTTCTCTTCAAGAGATTTCTTCACATGTGCTGTCACAGCATAAATAACTGTAGATTCTCTAATACCCTTCTTTCTAAGATTCTTCCAGAAAATATCTTCCTTTTAAGACATTCCTGACCTCTGCCAATAAACTGTTATCTCCTCTTTTTCTTTTTTTTGATTTTTCAATATTTCAACATTTTATGGCCTGTGCCACAATCTACCTTCTCAAATGTTTTGTGTGTGAGTGTAATGAACAGTGGTGGCTTTCACTGCTTTCCTATCTGACCTTGGGAGGCGGGAACTATTCACTCAATTTGCTACTGTGCCTCAGAAAGAATAGATAATCAAAAGCTTTAGATTAATGGAACAGAATAGATGCCGTTTATTTCTCTAGGAAAAAAATACTCTGTAAAGCCTCTTCTTGCCGACTTCAGGTCTCCTGGTTTCCTGGACATCTCTAGTCTCTACACTAGTAAGGTATTATAGAATTCTTTCAAGTGATTGATACAATGGAATAAAATCAGGTATTACATTCAGTGTGCTGGAATTCAAATCTCAGACTCACCATTACTGTGACTACAGATCATCTTTCATGGAAATCTTCTGTATTTGCATTTCAAGTATAAAACAGGCCTGTGCAGTCCACCTCATGTGATTAGAAGGACTAGACTGCATGTAATGCTATGTAAGTAGTATACCAATGAGTAGTATGACAAAATATGTACTATATATGATAAAAGATCTTAGTGATTGATTATTCATTGCATTGCCAATAAGTGATAAAGAAAAAATCCAAATAAATATGATTTTGTATGTTTTTCCTTATACAAATAAAAAAAGTCAATAAAATACAGGAAAAATACTTTTGTAGTGAAAGAAAACTTAAGTGCCCACAGTCTAACCTCCAGGTGAATCTTAAAACATCGTCATTAGCTCTGACTTATTTTTCCAAATGGACATCCCAGATGGGAAACAATTTCCTTCTATAAAACAAAGAAACAACAACAACAAACAGCTCCTCCCTTCCCGTCTTAGGCTGTCCCTTCCCCAGTTCTTACAGAGAAGCAAGTACTCTTATCTAGGGCCACAGTCTAGCCTTGCTCTTCCCCCATACAGATTTATTCTGCATCCTATTGACTGCATTTGTGATTTTCATGGTTGCTTGTCATGTTTTGATTAAATAGCCCTTTAAAATATTGGAAAAATCAAATAGAATTTGGAGCACTTTTTGAATAGATTACTTTGGGAGTTTTTATGACTATGAACAGCAATTTTTAGTTAACTTAAATAAATCCTCAGGGGGAAACCCATCTGTTTTATGAATATTTGTGCTGAATAGTCATATGAAAAGCTTTATCAGACTGTACTCCATCAAAGCTTATGACAGCACCAATGTTAATGTACCATGGAATGTCTTGTTATACATCTCTATGACTTCTGAAAATCATCATTTGAGATTAATTAATGAAGATTTCCCCCAATTACATCATGTTACTGTGTTGTTCTTCTTAATAAAATTAGACATCTCTGGGATGTTGGCTCATTCTGCTGTGTATCAATTTCCTTATATTATTTATGCCAATGAAATTCTAATTTCTAAGTTTATAATTTACTTAATTTTCTTCCAATTCTTTATTAGTCACAGTGAGCTGTGTTTGTGTGAACTTATTCAACTCAGCAAAGATGCATTGCAGTCCCCTGGTATGTCAATGTTTTAGTAGTTAAATCTGTTCTTGAAACTTGATCTCTTTTGTGTGACAATTCTAGGAATAAGAGGATATTGATCTAAAGGACTTTATGCTTTGGCTTTCTGTATTTGCTCATATGTGTGGACATGTGTTGCTTCTGTCTTTATTACAATGTTGAGACACTGATGAACTTATACTGCAATGTCACCTTATACTATGTATCAGTCAGCTATTAAATCACAAACCACCCTGAACTTAGTGGCTTCAAGCAGCAAGTGCTTATTATTAGCTTTACTGCAAGACCAGGTGGATCAAGACATCTGAAGAACTCCGCTGCAAGCGCTAAACTCAGTTGAACCTTTGTTCTGGTGTCTGAGCTCTACCATCCTTCACAGTTGATCAGATCCACCTGTGGCAAGGAACTGGGAATCTACAGAGGGAGCTTTTGGCATGGAGATGCAACAAAAAGGGAACGCAAAACACAAAGTGTCTGAACTTGAAGTTAGAATGTTATCACTTCCACCTAATTACACTGCTTAGTATGGAGTACGGAGGGAAAAAAAACAAATCAAAGCAATGGGAGGAAATGCCTGCTTCTAGAGTAGAGAACTCCAGAGGAGCAGCAAGAGGCAGGAGTAGGGTGTGGATAGGAGTGACAGTGAGTCTTCCCGTGTCCTTACACATTATTACAGTAATGTCTGGGACCTTAAGTTGCCTACATATGTTAGATTTTGCTCTTCAGCAGATTGCCTTGTTGTTTCCTACATTAAAATCCTCCAAAATAATTTTGAAAGCCATTTTCAGTATAAAATTTGGCTGTAGTTTGTTTTATGAAGATTAAGCCTTTACCCCCATTATGATGCCCACCTGGTGGGATGCTCAGAGGATTAATGAGATGATTTGATAAAGCAGCTGTCATGGTACCTGGTACCAAACAGTGTTCAGTAAAGACAGATGGTCTTAGACTGAAGCAAATGTTATCCATCATGAAAAACAGTAAGAATGATGCACTTGGACTTCGGTAGCAGAACCACAACTCAAGGCCCCGTGCCATAGTTATAGAATGAAAAAAGTTCTATCCTTAATAACCAGCTTTCCTTATTGTAAAAATTATGTGTGGTATCTTTTGGGTGTTGGGCACTTTTTTTCTAGGCACAGAAGATACAACCCAATAAGAAAATAAACTTTATGTCTCCATAGCAGAGTAGAGTTTATAAATAAAAAAAATAATGAATAAAGCGTGATACACACAGGTACTTATCCTAGATGCTTAAAACCTGTCTAGCATATCTCTACTCCATGCTCAGACAAGTCTGAGATTTTTCAGTTATACCTATCATGGCTAGATGAAACAGACTAATGAAATTAGGGGAAAGATAAACCAGTTATTAAAAATCTCTCTCTCTCTCTCTCTCTCTCTCTCTCTCTCTCTCTGTGTGTGTGTGTGTGTGTGTGTGTGTGTGTGTGTGTGTGTGTGTTGTGAGTGTGTGTACCCATGCCAAAGCATGATTGTGGAGCTCAGAGGACACCTGGAAGTCATTGGTTCTCTACTTCCAGCACGTGGATTCAGGGGATCTAACAACCTAAACAGGCACCTTTACCCAGTGAGCCCTCTTGAAGGCTAAAGATCAGGACTTCTTAATCAATATTTCATAGACAGCATGGAAGGTACGCCAATGTTATTCAACAGTTTGGAAAAATCTCTAAATTTGGATGCAAGATTTTGTATGTTTGCATTGTGGTCTCCTTTAAGGATGATTTACTAACTGCACAGCTCTTGGTGATCAAGAAACCTTAAGTGAGCCCTCTAAAGAGACTGGATTTCAAAAGCAACTGGAATCCAATGTCTACATTCCACTGCAAGGGCAAAACACGTTGTAGGGATTTTTTTCATTTCAATTAGAAATTTGTTTTCTCTTTTTTTATTATTAAGTAATTTTCTGTTCATTTTACATACCAACTACAGATGCCCCTCTCCTCCCTCCTCTCCTCCCTCCTCTCCTCCCTCCTAGCCTTCCCCCACAACCCACTACCTATTCCTACCTCCTCCAAGGCAAGTCCTCTCATGGAGAGTCAGAAGAGCCTGGTACATTCAGTTGAGGCAGGTCCAAACCCCTCCCCCTGAACCAAGGCTGTGTAAGGTGTCCCACCATAGGTACTGGGCTCCAAAAAGCTGACTCATGAACCAGGGAGGCATCCTGATCCCACTGCCAGGGGCCCCTTAAACAGGTCAAGCTAAGCAACTGTCTTCCTATGCAGAAGGCCTAGTTCAGTCCCATGGGGGCTCCTCAGCTATTGGTTCATAGTTCATGTGTTTCTACTAGTTTGGCTAGTTGTCTCTGTACTTTTTCCAATCATGGTCTTGATATCTCTTGCTTATATAATCCCTCCTCTCTCTCATCGATTGGACTTCTGGAGCTCCACCTGGGGCTTGGCTGTGGATCTCTGCATCTGCTTCCATCAGTTACTGGATGGAAATGTTGGTGGGAGTGAAAACTTGTACAGCCACTTTGGAAACCAGTAAGTTGGTTTCTCAGAAAATTGGGAATCTATCTTTCTTAAGACCCAGCTATACGACTCTTGGGCATATATCCAAGGAATCCTCAATCATACCACAAGGACACATGCTCAACTATGTTCATAGTAGCATTATTTGTAATAGCCAGAACCTGAAAACAACCTAGATATCCCTCAACCAAATAATGGATAAAGAAAATGTGGCACATATACACAATGGAGTACTACTCAGCAATAAAATACAATGACATCATGAAATTTGCAGACAAATGGATGGAACTAGGAAATACCATCCTGAGTGAAGTAACCCAGACTCAGAAGGACAAACATGGTATGTACTCACTCATAAGTGGATAGTAGATGTAAAGCAAAGGATGACCAGACTGCAACCCACAGCTCCAGAGAAGCTAGCTAACAAGAAGAACCCTAAGAGGGACACATGGATCTCCCTGGGAAGGGGAAATAGATGAGATCTCCATGAGCAAACTGATGTGAGGGGGGAGTGGGCCATAAGGGATGGGGGATGAGAACATAAGGGAACAGGATGGTTGAACTGGAACAGGGACAGAGTGGGAGAACAAGGAAAGAGATACCATGACAGAGGGAGACATCAAGGGAACAGGGAGAAACAGGGTGCTGGGGAAGTTCCCAGGAATCCACAAGGATGACTCCATCTTAGATTACTAGCACTAGTGGAGAGGGGGCCTGTACTGGTCTACCCTGGTAATCAGATTGGTGAATATCCTAACTGTCATCAATTAGAAATTTTAACTTTAGTTTTCTTCCAGTGTTTCAGGTGTGTCTGAGGATTATTTAGGCATTTATACTAAAGGTCCAGATAAGTCTTATATCCTGTCTGTTAAGAAGGAACATTTATAATGAGTCTCATTTTGACCTCTTCTGACCTCTGAAGGAACTGGCATGTGCATATGCATACATACAGACAGATATACATATACACATAGATTTTTTTAAAGTAATAAATCTTTTCTTTAAAGAATCAGTGAAAGAAGTAAATTTGTGTCTAAGTTCACTGTCTGAATAGTGAGTTTTTTTAGTTTTTTTTTTTTTTTTTGGTTTTTCAAGACAGGGTTTCTCTGTGTAACTTTGCGCCTTTCCTGGAGCTCACTTGGTAGCCCAGGCTGGCCTCGAACTCACAGAGATCCGCCTGCCTCTGCCTCCCGAGTGCTGGGATTAAAGGCGTGCGCCACCAACGCCCGGCTGAATAGTGAGTTTTAAAAATGGGAAATACTCCTGACATTATTATTGAAAATTCATCTCTTTAAAAGTTTCATAATGGCTACACAAGGCAAGGGCTAAGAAGTATTCCCTACCAGACAACCCACAGCAACCACACAAAGATTTACCATTCTAAGATCCAAAGAGGACAACAGACACCAAGGAAGGGAACACCCACCCAACAAAGGCAAGACAAGTTTATCGTCACCTAGAATCACCTCAACCACCCCAAACTGACAAAAATACATCCATTAACAGCTAGTGCAATATGCCTCCACCAGAGCCTAGTAACCCTACTCTATTAGTCCCAGAGAAATGTAGTATAGTTAAAGCATGAAAACAGTTCAAGATATGAAAGTAGAAAGAGAATCACTAAAGAAAGCCCCAACTGTGATAAACCAGAAATGAAAATTTTAGAACTCATACAAAAACCTTATAGGTGAGCCTTACCAACAGACAACAAAACGTGGAAGAGAAAATCACTAGCATTGGAGACAATGTAGAAGAAATGGATATCTCTGTCAAAGTAAATGTTAAATCTAAAAAAATCCAAGCACAAAACATCTCAGAACTCTGGAACAGTATGAAAAGACAAAAATCTATGAATAATAGGAATATAAGGAAAACAAACCCAGGTCAACAACACAGAAAATATTTTCATTTTCAACGAAATCACAGAAGACATTTTTCCTAATCAAAGAAAAAAATGCCTGTTAAGATACAAGAAGTAAACAGAACACTTCATAGAATAGACAGGACAAGAAAAGAAATTTCCCATGACACTTAAAACACTAAATATACACAATGAAGGAAGAATATTAAAAACTGCAAGGGGAAAAGACCAAGTAACACACAAATGCAGACCCATTAGAGTAACACCTGATATCTTAATGGAGACTCTAAAAGCCAGAAAGGCCTGGATGGATGCTCTACAAACTCCAAGAGACAACAGGTGCCTGTGCAAACTACCATGCTCAGAAATTATCAATGACAATAGATAAAGAAAACCATTCAACAATAAAACCAAACTTAAGCAGTATCTATATACCAATCCTATAATATCTATATAATCAATAGAAGGCACTAGAATGAATACTTCAGTCTGAAGAGGAGGTTAACCACACCAAAGAAAACACAAGGAGTAAATAACCCAAAATCAGATAAGTAAGAGAAGGTGAAAAACCCAAACCATAATAACAAAATAGCAAGAAATGATAAACATTGCTCATTGATAACTCTCAATACTAATGTTCTCAATTTCCAAATTAAAAGCAAAGACTAGTAAAAGACTTGTATGACAAAAACTTCAAGTCTTTGAAGAAAAGAATTGAAGAAGAAATCAGAAGATGGAAAAATCTCCTATGCTCATGGATAGGTATAATTAACATAATAAAAATGGCCATTTTATCAAAATCAATCGACAGATTCAAAGCAATCCCCATCAAAATTCCAACACAATTCTTTACAGACCTTGAAAATTGAAATACTCAATTTCATATGAAAAAACAAAAAACCCAGTGAGACAATCCTGAGCAATAAAAGAATTTACACAAATTCTACTATTTCTGTTTATAAACCATACTACAGAGCTATAGTAATTAAAAACTGCATGGTATTGGCATAAAAACAGATAGACTGGTCAATGGTATTGAATCCAAGGCCCAGACATAAATTTACATACCTATGAACACCTGATTTTTTATAAAGAAGACAGAAATACACAATGGAAAAAATAATCTTCAGCAAATGGTGCTGGTCTAACTGGATGTCTGCATGTAGAATACAAATAGATCCATATCTATCACCTTGCACAAACCTCAAGTTCAAGTGTATAAAAGACCTCAAGATAACACCAGATACATGAACCTGTTAGAAGAAGAAAAAGTAGGGAATAGACTTGAATGCATCAGCACTGGAGACAGTTTTCTAAACAAAACACCAATAGTGCAGACACTAAGATTGTCGATTAATAAATGGGACCTCATGACACAGAGAAGCTTCTGTAACACAAAGGACACCATCAATAGGACAAAACAGCAGCCTATGAAATGGGAAAAAAAATTCACTAGTTCTACATCTGATAGAGGAGAGCTAATATAAAAAATATATAAAGAACTTGAGAAACTAAACATCAACAAACCAAACAATCTAATTTAAAATGGGGTACAGGCCTAAATAGAGAATTCACATTAGAGAAATCTGAAATGGCTGAGAAACACTTAAAGAAATGTTCCACATCCTTAGCCATCAGGGAAATGCAAATTAAAACTACTATGAGATTCCATAAACATGTCAGAAGGGCAAAGATTAAAAAAACACAAAGGAAGCTCATGCTGGAGAGGATGTGTAACAAGGGGAACACTCCTCCATTCCTGGTGGGAATGCAAACTTGTACAACCACTATGGAAATCAATATGGTGGTTCCTCAGAAAATTGAGAATCAACCTATCTCAAGATCCAGCTTTTGGCATATAACCAAAAGATGCCCCATTCTACCACAAGGACACTTGCTCTATAGTGTTTATAGAAGCTTTATTCATAATGTCCAGAAACTGGAAGCAACCTAGATGTCCCTCAACCAAAGAATGGATAATGAAAAAGTAGTATATTTACATGATGGAGTATTACTCAGCTGTTATAAGAAATGACATCATGAAATTTGCAGGCAAATGTATAGAACTAGAAAAAAATCATCCTGAGTGAGGCAACCCAGACCCAGAAAGACAAACATGATATGTACTCACTTATAAGTGGATATTAGTTATTAAATAAAGGATAATCACACTATAATCCACAGATTTAGAGAAGTTAGATAAAGAGGAGTGTTTTAGGGGGTATGCATGCATCTCCCTGGGATGGATAAATAGAATAAATTTTGTGGGTAGACTTGTGGTGGGTGGAGATAGGAACAGGAGGGATAAGGTGGGGGGAGAATAGATGGAAGAAGAAAGTAAGGAAAGAGATGACTGAAATAGGTGGGCATTTAGGGAGTAATATGAAAACCTAGTACAGTGTAAACTCCCTGGAACCTATGAGGTTGACCTTAGTGAGAACTCCTAGTAATGGAGGATATGGAGCCTGAATCAGCCATCTTCTGTAACCAAGCTAGACCCCCATTGGTGGGACAGGGACACCAACCTAGCAACAAAATCTATGACCCACAACCTGCCCTGCCTGTGAGATGCACTAGAGCTATGGTCACTTAGAATATGTGAAAGTGGTCAAGTAATGGCTGGTCTAACCTGAGGACCATACCAGGAGAAGGAGCCCATGGCCAACACGCCAAGAAGGCCAGGATCCAGAAGCTGGATGGCTCAGAGACCTGGGGTGGAACCAAATTTGACTAACAAAAACAGAAAACGAAAAGGAAGGAAGACAGGCTGGTGGCGGCCCACAGAGGCAGGCAGGCAAGGCAGAAGCAGACAGACGCGGCGGCGGCTGACAGAGGCAGGCAGGCCCGACACGGAGGCAGGCAGGCCTGGCGGCGGCCCTCAAACACAGGCAGGCCTGGCGGCGGCCGGCAAACACAGGTAGGCCTGGCGGCGGCCCGCAAACACAGGTAGGCCTGGCGGTGGCCTGCAAAGACAGGTAGGCTCGGCGGCGGCATACAGAGGCAGACAGGCGCGGCGGTGGCAGGCAGAGGTAGACAGGCGTGGCGGCAGCCGGCAGAGGCAGGTAGGCCCGGTGGCAGCAGACAGAGTCAGACAGGCGTGGCAGCGGCAGGTAGCCCAGGCAGCCTGCAGAGGCAGGTTGGCCCGGCGGCGGCCCGCAGAAGCAGGCAGGCAAGGCAGAGGTAGATAGGCTCGGCGGTGGCTGACAGAGGCCGGCAGGCCCGACGCGAAGGCAGGCAGGCCCAATGCGGAGGCAGGCAGGCGGGCGGCCAAAACACAGTTGCAATAAAGACCAGAAACTGAGCTATTACCCGCTGAAGAGTTAGTGAAAACAGGGAAGCCTTTAATCCCAACACCCAGGGAAGAAGCTATCTCCGTGGGACAGAACCAGAACGAATCTGAACACTCTGAGGCCAACCCAGGGCCCAGCTGCTGACCCTGCGAAACCCAACAACTTGGAGGTGTTGGTGAGACTACCCTGCTCAGCTGAAATCCATCCAGAAGAGGATTCAGATCCCTACAGTTTGAAGTCTGAGGAAACAAGATCAGCTGAGGAGTGGACGAATGAGCAAAAGGTGACCTGAGAACACAGAAGAAGGCGCCGCACAGCCACCGAACCAGATCACGAGAATCATAAGTATACACTTCACCGACAGAGATCAGCTGCTCCCGAAGAAACAGCCCAACAGTACCAATTTAACCATGAACTCCTAGTAAACCAAGACTAAAAATTAGAACAAGAGAGGCACTCTCAGACACAGACACCACCTGCACTGAGCAGAGGAAAAGATGAGTAGATGCCAGTGCAAAAATATAGGCAACAACATAAAGACCTATATGGCAACATCAGAAACTAGTGATTCTACACCTGCAAGACCTGAACATACCACGACAGAAGAAACAGAAGAAATCACTCTTAAAAATGACTTTAAGAAGATGATAGAGGCCCTTAAAGAGGAAATGAAAATCTCCATTAAAGAGGAAATAAAAAATTCCCTTAAAGAGGAAATGAAAAACTCCATTAAAGAGGAAATAAAAATTCCCTTAAAGAAATAGAAGAAAAAACAAACAAAAAATTGGAAGAAAGCCAAGAAAAAATAATTAAACGTATGAAAGAAACATTCCAAGATCTGAAAAATGAAATTGAGACAACAAAGAAAACACAAGCTGAGGGAATGCTGGAAATAGAAATCCTGACTAAACGAACAGGAACTACAGAAACAAGCATAACCAACCGAATAAAAGAGATGGAACAGAGAATCTCTGACACTGAAGACACAATAGAGAAAATAGATTCGTCAGTCAAAGAAAACACTAAAGACAAAAAAGTCGTAACAAAAAAACGTCCAAGAAATCTGGGACACCATCGAAAGACCAAACCTAAGAATAATAGGGATAGAAGAAGGAGAAGAATACCAACTCAAAGGCACAGAAAATATATTCAACAAAATCATAGAAGAAAACTTTCCTAACCTAAAGAAAGAAATACCTATGAAGATACAAGAAGCTTACAGAACACCAAATAGGCTGGATCCAAAAAAAAAAAAGTCCCCTTGCCACATAATAATCAAAACACTAAACATACAGAACAAAGAAAAAATATTAAGAGCCGCAAGGGAAAAAGACCAAGTAACATATAAAGGCAAACCCATCAGAATAACACCAGACTTCTCAATAGAGACTATGAAAGCTAGAAGGTCCTGGACAAATGTTATGCAGACACTAAGAGACCATGGATGCCAACCCAGACAATTATACCCATCAAAACTCTCAATCAACATAGGTGGAGTAAACAAAATATTCCATGATAAAACCAGATTGAATCAATACCTATCCACAAACCCAGCCCTACAGAAAGCACTAGAAGGAAAAATCCAACCCAAAGAAGCTAAGCACACCCACGAAAACTCAGACAATGGATAAACCCACACCAACAAACACCAAAGAAGGACAATATAACATGATCACAAAAAATAACAGGAAATAACAATCACTGGTCATTAATATCCATCAATATCAATGGTCTCAACTCACCTATAAAAAGACACAGACTAACAGAATGGATAAGAAAACAGGATCCATCCATCTGCTGCATACAAGAAACACACCTTAACTTCAAAGACAGACACTACCTCAGAGTAAAGGGCTGGGAAAAGGCTTTCCAAGCAAATGGACCTAAGAAACAAGCTGGTGTAGCTATCCTAATATCTAATAAAATAGACTTCAAACTAAAATCAATCAAAAGAGATCAGGTTGGACATTACATATTTATCACAGGAAAAAATCCACCAAGATGAAGTCTCGATTTTAAACATTTATGCCCCAAATACAAAAGCACCCACATTCATAAAAGAAACACTACTAAAGCTTAAAACGCACATCAACCCCCACTCATTAGTAGTGGGAGATTTCAACACACCACTCTCACCAAAAGACAGGATCTACCAGACTGAAACTTAACAAAGAAATAAAGGACCTAACAGATGTTATGACTCAAATGGACTTAATAGATATCTACAGAACATTCCATTCTAACACAAAAGAATATACCTTCTTCTCAGCACCCCATGGAACCTTCTCAAAAATTGACCACATGCTTGGCCACAAAACAAATCTCAACAGATACAAAAAAATTGGAATAACCTCCTGTATCTTATTGGACCACTATGCCTTAAAGTTAGACTTCAACAACAACAAAAATTATAGAAAGTCTACAAACTCATGGAAACTGAATAATGCACACCTGAAACATCAATGGGTCAAGGAAGAAATAAAGAAAGAAATTAAAGATTTCCTAGAATTCAATGAAAATGAAAGTACAACATACCCAAACTTATGGGACACTATGAAAGCAGTGCTAAGAGAAAAATTCATAGCTCTAAATGCACACATAAAGAAGACAGAGCAATACCATATCAATGAATTAACAGCACAACTGAAAGCTCTAGAACAAAAAGAAACAAACTCACCCAGGAGAAATAGACGCCAGGAAATAATCAAATTGGGGGCTGAAATCAACGAAACAGAAAACAAGAGAACAATACAAAAAATCAATGAAACAAAGAGTTGGTTCTTTGAAAAAATCAACAAGATAGACAAACCCCTAGCCAAACTAGCCAAAAGGCAAAGAGAGAGCACCCAAATTAACAAAATCAGAAATGAAAAGGGAGACATAACAACAGACAACAAGGAAATCCAGAGAATCATCAGGTCATACTTCAAACACCTGTACTCCACAAAAATGGAAAATCAGGAAGAAATGGACAATTTTCTGGATAAATACCACATACCAAAATTAAATCAAGACCAGATAAACCATTTAAATAGACCAATAACCCCTAAAGAAATAGAAACAGTCATCAAAAGTCTCCCAACCAAAAAAAGCCCAGGACCAGATGGTTTCAGTGCAGAATTCTACCAGACTTTCAAAGAAGAACTAATACCAATACTCTTCAAATTGTTCCACACAGTAGAAACAGATGGAACATTACCAAACTCCTTCTATGAGGCTACAATTACCCTGATTCCTAAACCAAACAAGGATACAACAAAGAAAGAGAACTACAGACCGATCTCCCTCATGAACATTGATGCAAAAATACTCAATAAAATACTGGCAAACAGACTCCAAGAACACATCAAAACAATTATCCACCATGATCAAGTAGGCTTCATCCCAGGGATGCAAGGGTGGTTCAACATACGAAAGTCCGTCAATGTAATACACCATATAAACAAACTCAAAGAAAAAAAACACATGATCATCTCACTAGATGCAGAAAAGGCATTTGACAAAATCCAACACCCCTTCATGATAAAGGTCTTGGAGCGATCAGGAATACAGGGAACATACCTCAACATAATAAAGGCAATTTACAGCAAGCCAACAGCCAACATCAAACTAAATGGAGAGAAACTCAAAGCAATTCCACTAAAATCAGGAACAAGGCAAGGCTGTCTGCTCTCCCCATACTTATTCAATATAGTACTTGAAGTTCTAGCCAGAGCAATAAGACAGCATAAGGAGATTAAGGGGATACAAATGGGAAAGGAAGAAGTCAAGCTTTCCCTATTTGCAGATGACATGATAGTATACTTGAGTGACCCCAAAGATTCAACCAAGGAACTGATACAGCTTATAAACACCTTCAGCAACATAGCAGGATACAAGATCAACTCAAAAAAATCAGTAGCCCTCCTATATACAACTGACAAACAGGCTGAGAAGGAA
>CABHPP010142890.1:14914-45052 GCA_902168425.1 Peromyscus attwateri | reverse complement strand
AATGAAGCCGAAGGGATCAGGAAGGAGCCTGGCAGTTAGGATAGAAAGCCTCCTTCCAATGGTAATGTTCAGTATTCAGGCATTGTAAAGACCCCAGATATGGCACATTCCTGGATGTTCCTTCGGGTTCTAGTCCAATGCTTCTCAGACTTTGGCTCCATTACAA
The DNA here is from genome assembly GCA_902168425.1 of Peromyscus attwateri. Taxonomy (NCBI): domain Eukaryota; kingdom Metazoa; phylum Chordata; class Mammalia; order Rodentia; family Cricetidae; genus Peromyscus; species Peromyscus attwateri. The sequence goes on along the minus strand of CABHPP010142890.1, from coordinate 44,886 downwards.
TCCCCTGGGGGATGGGGGTGGGGGTGGGGCTCCAGAGTGTCTGATCCTGGTAAAGTGGTCCTGGACTGAGGATGACTAGTTGTATGGAGCAAGTTCTTAGGCGATTGCTGCTGGTTTAGGAGCTATGTGTGCCCACTGCAGCAGCTGCTGTTTGAATCTTTTTTTCTACGTCTGTTTCTTTAAACTTCACACATCACTGAATTTCAGAATGCAGTGATCACTGGATGGCTCCATTGTATAAGGAAACAGCGTAAGTGAAACCAAAGACTTTTATGGAGGTCGGACTCTTGGCAACCTCAGCTAGTTGATACATACTCGGAATTAAGATGAAAAGGTCTGCGAGTTAGGATAAGGCTACTAAAATTATAATATTCATTGGGGCAACATCAGGGAGCCCACTTAGGTCTGTATAAAAGATGATCAAATACACAGGGAACCCCTTAGAAGCATAGTTGCAAAATGACAGAAGAAATTTGAATTCCCAGAGCAGATTCCTTGTTGTGGAGAACTGACCATCTTGACCTGGTAGTAGTCCTGGTAGTTATCACCACATTCTTAGCAAAACACCATAATTGACTTTCAAAACACTGAGGCCATTCTTTTATTTATTTATTTATTTATTTATTTATTTATTTATTTATTTATTTATTTTAATTTTCATCCATTTATTTACTCATAGGACAGGATCCTATCTATCCAAGTTTGGCCTCCAACTCACTATGCAGATGAGGATAACCTCGAACTTCTGATTCTCCAGTTTCCACCTACCACTGTGTTCTAGTTGATGTAGGGATTGAACTCAGGTCATGAGTCTTGCACTGGTTTGAGTTTCTGGGCTGAGCCATCTTATTGGCCCACTGAGGCTGCTCTTATGCAACTTCCTCCCACTACATCGCAATTTCAAGTAAAAGAAATAGCAACTGGCCACTAAGGAACTCTTCCTGAGTGTGACAGTGTGAAAAGACTCAAGGCTCAGCTTTGGACACACAATGAGAACATGCTAGAAGAAGGCACTGGGTGCCGTGTCGTGTCCTTCAGTCTCTTCCTGGCGGTAGCGGGGAGCGAGAAGGTTTAGAAACTTGACCTGACTCAAACCAGATGAACTATGCCTGTGATTTTAGGGAGTGGAGACTATCATACTATGAAGAAATGGCTTCCTAAGTTAAAGGAAGGACTGTACATAGGATGAGGAAGGGACACCTTCCCGAGCTCAGCAAAGGTCAGAGAGTTCCTGAAGGAACCTGGGAAGGTTTTGTTTGTTTGTTTCATGGCTTCCTCTGGAACCCTCAGATAGTCAAGACAGCAGTGGGAGTGACGGGTGGGAAAACTGTCAAATTGGCTCAGAGAAGACTCTTGGGGTACAGCTTGGAGCCTTGGAACTTGAGGCTGGTTCTGCTGGCTCAAGACTTCAGCGGGTTGATCTCCATCTGCCCCCAGGTCCATCCTCCTCCTATCTTCTGTGACTTCTGGGAGGCTGCTTCTAGAGACGGTCTTCTGCCTTCCTTTGGTTGGGTCAACGGCAGAGGGTGAGAAAGTGGGGGAAGGGAGAGGCAGGGTCCACAAATATCCTGCTGTGTCTATCGCTCTCTGCGTCCCATGCTTGTGGATGTCCTAGAAGTTGTTATTCCCCATCTAATACCAGGAATCAGGGTGACACCTATTCCAGGGTACTGGCTCTTGATGTGACAACTGCTTCCTCTAACTGTCCAATCAGGTTTGGAGACAGCAGAGGCTTCCTGACGTTGCCAGCATCTGGCACTCGGCTGTCCGCCATGGTTTCAATGTGAAACATCCCCATAGGCTTTGAGCATTTGGTCCTCAGCCGATGGTGCTGTTCGGGGAGGCTGTGGACCTTTTAGGACACAGGACCTAGCTGGTGCATAGGTCACTAAAGAAGGGCTCCCCCTGCAGTATGGACAGCTACTCCAGCTACCCCAGCCTCCTGTTGCTGTCACTTCCCCACCACAATGCACAGCACCCCCCTGAACTGTGAGCTGAATCAATTCTTTCTCTGTTAAGCTGTTTCTGTCAGGCATTTGTTCACCTCAGTGAGAAAAGTAACTAATACCCAGTCTTTTACTATCTAATTCTGTTCGTTCCTCTATTGAAAAGAGTTCTCAATCAACCACAGTCAGAGGCCGCCATCTCTTTACTCCATGGAGCCTGATGGAAGCAGCAATCAACGTAAACGTGTCCATGACTGTGTAAGAGCTTTGATGGCGCCTGACTACAAGCTCCGGAGTAAGTGGAATCATTGACCTCCTCAGGAACAGTAGGTTAGGGTGGCGAAGAACTTGAGAAAAGAAGCCTGGGCCCACACATATCAATAGGAAGTGATTCTACACCAACCACCAAAAGCATAGAAATAAAGGATAAAGACGAATACAACCCAAAGAATTGTCCCATCAGAAACTTATTAGCGGAGGATGTAGAAGAAGTTGAATTTTTTTTTTTAGATGTCAAGAGATTTTAGTGATAAATCTTGAGTTTCTTTCTGTGTCTGCCATGGCTCTCTTTCTTTTCCTTTTTGAGACAGGGTCTCATTCATGGTGGCCGGCGTGGATCCCCCTGTGCAGCCCACGCTGGTCTTGTGTTTGTTTTTGTCTTCCCGTCTCCATCTCCCCACACCCCTGTGGCTGTTTCAGGTTTCTCGAAGTAGAAGGTTTACTTTTTTGTTTGAGAGGCACTCCATCTTTGAAGACAGCAGTTAGCAGCACCTACTGCCCTCTGAGTCTGTCCTTAGCTGCATCTCAGATGCCATATTGTTTTATTTCATCTCAAAACATCTCATTTCCGTGAGATCACTTCTCCGATGCCTTGGCTATCATACAGTACATTGTTGAATTTTCTCATATTTGCAAATTTCCTTTTGGTATTGACTTACAATAATTCGATTCCCTTGTGGTCAGAAAACATACTTTGTGTGATTTCAGTACTTTCCTATCAAGCTTGGCCTTATGGCTTTCCCATGAAGTAATAGAAGCAACAGGGACCAGAGAGTTCCATCCATAGCTCCCTGATACTAATACTGAAGCAGATCCTATACAGTTAGCAAAGGGTGGATCCTATGGTTCCAAAGGGCTCTTCTGATGTGGTCAAATTACTTATGCGTCCAGTCTACCTCTGACTTCACTCATCTCCATTAGCCAAGATCACAGTAGTGAGAGCCGTGTTTGGAAATTAAGTGATGATTTAAAACAAATGAATAAACAAACAACAAACAAACTTTGTGCCAGGACAAATCATGTGAAAATGATTTAGTGCAACATTGGTACCCAACACTTTTTCTTTTCTCTCTTTCTGTCTTCTCTTTCAGATAGCAGTCTGCCTACCCTGACATTCTGGGCATCCCCTCCCTCTGAAGATCCTACTCTACTGATGTAGTTGCTTACAGGTTTGTGCTGCGGAGCCTACCTGCTCCCTCAAACTCTAAGCCCCCAACACACAACTTTCTTTCTTCCTCTCATCCCTCTCCCTCCCTGGGCAGCTGCTGGGGTCTCCAGCTTGCCCACCCTGTTGGTATTTTGTTTTGTTTCGTGTGTGTGTGTGTGTGTGTGTGTGTGTGTGTGTGTGTTTTCTTTCAAACTCCAATACATTTATCATAGAGTTTTCTTGTGAGTTGAGTTTCAAATTCATTCATCTATGAGACAAAAGAACCTTCAAAACAGACCACATGCTCCCTGGTAACATTACTGTTAACAAAGAAGGATTTTGTCATCCTCCTTTCTTCCCTAAAGTAAAACTTCAGAGAATCATCTTTTGCAATAGCAGTGGCTTTTAGTTTGTTTTCGTGTCTTTTGGTGTGTGTATGTTGTTTTTTGTTTATGGGTTTGAAGCTGTCTTGCTATGCTGCTTAGTCTGGTCTGGACCTCCTGAAACTGATGCTGCTGTTTGGACTCCTGAGTACCTGGAATTATAGATTACGAAACGCCCAGAGCCACTCTGGGGATCTGGGAATTCTAGCTTCAGCCTGGTTCCTTACTCTATATGAAAGAAAAGAACTGTTTTTGAGGGAGGAATGGGCTCAATTTGGTTTAGTTTTTTGTAATCAGTACTCTCTTTGGGGCTCTGTCAAAGGTCAGATCATTCTGTGAGGACACTACAGAGGGAGCAAGCAGCTGCTAAGCCTAGAAAGGTCCAACTCAATGACCTTGAGTTTACTGTTGTAGACAATAGAAGCCATGAAAAGGAGCATTAGCATAAAGCCATCTCTCGAAACTGATCAGACTAATGAAAAGACGACCCATTAATCAATTCATTTCTTGGAACTGTATTTAGGTTTTCAGCCTTCCGTAGTCACTTGACTAAATCACTTCTGGCAGCACGTTCTGGTGATGTAGACACAGCAAAGAGTCCATTCATTTCTACCCCAGTGCAATTTATTGCCTTTCAGATAGGAGCTGCCCTGTGCTGCACTAGTGAGGACAGCCAGGGACCTACTGTTTTGTTTCCTTCCTAACACCTCCATGCTACTTTCTGTTTCTAAATGTATGCACTGTGATGTGGGGAGAAGAGCAGACTACTTTATTGGGCAAATTTGTTTGGATTAGAGCTGAGACTCCTTGACAGGAGAGATCATCCCCAATTTTTCTTGCACTCTCCTAATATAATTTTACCTTTCACCCTCAAGTCTTTATTTTATTTTATTTTGTATTTTTCAGAGACAGGGTCTTACATAGCCCAAGCTGGCCTCGAACTCATGTGTAGTCCCCGATGACCTTGAACTTCTGATCATTCTGTCTCCACCTCCACAGTGGTGGGATTACAAGCCTTTGACACCATGCTGAGTTTTTGTGCCCTTCGGGGGATCGAACCCATGGCCTCCTGCATACCAGGAAAGCATTCTACAACTGAGTTACATCCTCAGCCCCACCCAAAGACTTCTTAGGCATAAAACTTTCAGGCATATAAAATGTCAGAGATATCTGTAAAGGAATTTAAACCATCAGGGTATATAATTCTATCAACATCAGTAAACATTGGCAATCAGTGCCAGCCTATAAAACCATTCTGAGATGGAAGTCCTTATAATGTGGGATTTCCCCACACAGTATGACAAACCATCCTACTTATAGCCGTAGTTAAAGATTTACCCATCCAAACAGGGTGGTGGTGGCACACACCTTTAATCCCAGCACTCGGGAGGCAGAGGCAAGCGGATCTCTGTGAGTTCGAGGCCAGTCTGGTCTACAGAGCGAGCTCCAGGAAAGGTGCAAAGCTACACAGAGAAACCCTGTCTCAAAAAACAAAAAGAAAAAAAAAAAAAAGATTTACCCATCCATCCACAAGAAACCATTCTTTCTCAAGAAGGCAGAGAGCTTCACTTTGCTCCCTTCTGTTTCCTGCACACCATCAACAGTGTTGAGCCCTGAGCAAAGACTCAGCAAGAATTTACTTCTAAAAGCTTAAAGTATTTCAAAAGCACGCTATACTTTCTGTATGTTTTTATTTATGAGACTTAATGATACTTCAACTCAAGAGAAAACCTCACATAATTACTTCCCCGACAGCAAACTTACAGATTTGTTTAAAGTGGAAAATTACCACATGAGATCGTATAGAAGGGCTGTGGAAGTTAGCAGCTCAACCAAAGAGCCCTCGCTTAGCACATGCAAGGTCCTGGGTTTGGTACCCAGAACTTTCTTCAGAAAGAAGAAGAAAACAAGAGAAATTATGGAAAATTTGAAGTTACAAGTCATTATATTGACTATTTCCTTAAAACTTGTAATTTATAGTCACATACTAATTTTCATCGAAGGTAGTGGTATTTTTATTTACATGGATGCTTCAAGGTAATAGACAGAAAAATATGCATTTTTGGCATAATTCTATCCTAAATATTGTGTGCTCTTTCTCTCTCTCTCTCTCTCCATACATAACACACATATACACCCATCCACACCCACCCACCCACACCCACACACCCATATACACACATCTGAAATGCACATTTTAACTGAACATCTCATTTTACATATTCTTTTGTAAATTTGTAAATATACATATATTCTTTTGTAAATTTGACAACTGCAGCTCTAAAGAAAGCAGTATCATTCTCATTTCAAAGTGTCACCATCAAAGAAAGTTGCTTCATACCTAAGCCTGGAACTTGCTTCTAACATCCTGTCCTGATTTAGGCTATCTTATCATCACGAATAAACAAACAAAGGGGAAAAAGACTTTCCTACTCAGGCCCTGCTGTGATGCTCCACAGGGCCACTCCTTTGTGCTTCCTAAGGTCAGAGGTTCCCTGAGGCAGCCTGCACTGTGACTTAGAGTTTTCCTCTCCCTGCCAAACCAAATGACTGTATCTCACATTACAGACCTTCACGAGGGTACTCTTCCAGAGGTTTCTTCTGCCTGTCTGTTTAAGAGATCTATAAAACAAAAATGCCTCTAACCTGTAAGCCCTTCTTGCCCAAAGACAGATAAACCTGTAAGCCCCACTTGCCCAAGGACAGACAACTTCCTGGAATGCTGGAGGCTGTTCACGTAAGATAATCAGCCATGTGTTTTCACTCCTACAAACATGGTGGGTTGCCTCAACAGTACAGGAAGTGCTTAATCACAGGTAGGCAGGAGGTACATAGGCAGGAAGTACGTCAGGATGTGGGCTTGCCCCAATTGGATGAAGGTGGGAAGTACATAGCCTTGTGGGTTCTGCCTTTATAAGCACCCAATTAATTACAGCCATAATTCACAGCCATTCTCTGGGAATCCCAGGTATGGACCTGGCCAGTGTCCATCGTCTTGGCCAGTATTTAATAAAACGGGCTTCAAATTTAGTTCAAAATTTGGGTTAGTGTCTTATTCCCACCCGGTGGGATCAACATAACCTCATACAGCTGTTAAGAGCATCTGCAATTACAGACGTTTGGCTCTTGGCCTTTGTCTGCACAGGCATGGAGATTTGTGCCTTGTGCATGCTTCGGGAGGCCTCGGATCATTTAAACAGCACCTGAGTGCTGGACCACAGTGGCAGAGTACACTGATCTACCAGCTAAGCTTTTCCTCTTACGTGCTTTGTGCTGAGACAATCCTCTCTTCCTTTTCCCTGTCCGTAACTCCTTCCTCACACTGCATCAAAGAGACGCTGGGCATGTTTCAGGGCGGAGGTGACACTCTGGACAGAAACAAGGCTGCATGCAGGTCCAGGCTCACTGCCTTGAGAAACCGACAGATGATCATTTAAAGTTACTTGCTGGGTCTGCTAGTAAATCCTACAGAGCCTTAACTTTCTCTTCTCTAAAATGGAGCTCTGAGCTAACATGCGGCCTGTCCGGTCACGTGAGATAGTGATGTAACCATTCAGCTGAGGTTGGGCACATTCAGTATGTGTATGGTGGCAACAGGTAGACTGGCGTAAAACATCCAGGAGCTTCATAAGTGCTAACCAAATGACACTAGTTTTAAAATAAAATATATATTTAGGTATACAAAGCTATCACACAGAAATTGGCATTCTAGCAAATATTTCCTCTTTTAAAACTACAAGGATTAATCATTAGGTCTTTAGAAAAGACTTATTTTAATTTTACGTGTCTGTTTGTCTACATGTATATCTTTTTTGTACTATGTGCATGACTGGTGGTTATGGAGACCAGACGAGGGCATCAGATTCCCTGGAACTGGAAATACAGATGGTTGTAAGCTAGGAACGGAACTCGGGTCCTGGGCAAGAGCAGTTAGCACTAATCTATTAATATATTACAGAATTTCACATTTCCCGCTTGAGAAAACTCTGAGCAATTAGCCTCCCAACACGTGCAAAGGGGATACAGAAACCCAGTAATGTTTTTGTCTTCACTGGGCCGGAGCAGAAGAACACAGTCCAGACTTCTGGAATGTCAGAAATGGGTGGTTTCACTGAGAGAGGCGGTGTGGTCAGTGCAGGAGCTGTGGCTACCTACCAGGTGAAGCCCTGGGTGCTGTCATCATGTAGCCTTGACCTGTGCAGTGCTCTGATAGAGAGAGGCATGCTGGGAACTATTTCCCATTTGGTGGACTGGACTTCTTCACGTGGGGAGAGGGCTTTTCTCTAGCACTTTGCTGGCACCAGCATGGTCTGAACATACCATAGGCCACCAAGAAGATGGCACTATGGTCCATGGCACAGATAACAAGGTTACCAGGACACAATGGGAGGAATCAAAATAATTTCTTTGAGTGTTATTGCATCTCCCCACCCCCCTTTTTTCTTTCTATGGGAGAAGCTAAGAGCAGGTGCCAGAAGGTAGATTCTAGTCATCTAAAAAGCAATGCATCTGCGCTGCTCAGAAAAGGACTTTTTTTTTGATTGTTGATTTGTTTACTTTGGCTTCTTCTCTGCTGAAAGGGGCAAATTTTGGGGGACAAGAGGGAGCGAGCGAGCCAGAGAAATTGATTAGTAGAAAGGAGTTAGCAGGGATCCACGCATTTTTGTGTTGCCCGCTTTAGAAGCGGGCACCAGAGTCGATGCATTTTAGCAAATGATGGTGCTAAGATTTTCAACTCATGCTCTTTGGAAAAGGCAAATGTCAGTGTAGCACAGAGAGCTGAGGCTGGAAAACCCCACTGAGCTGTTGAAACACTTTCGAGAGAAAATTGGTGCTCTATCCGGGTGCTTCCTCCCACCCCCAATTCAGCGAGATGTAAACATAATTCAGATTTTCCAGGCAATTATTTTGTGCCACCTGACTTCCCTGGGACAAATTAGAGCCTGGGACTGAATCCCACAGACCGAGGTCCACAGCTTGGAACTGCCACTTACAAAGTGTTATTTGAAATGGGGGCCATTAGCAATGGTGCATTAGAAATAAACACAGTTCTTTTGTTGGTAGAGTAATAACGAAAATGTCAGCAACGGTGCAGTATGTACCTTATGGGTCTAGGAAGGTGCTGGGCAAGTATATAACTAGTTGTTGATTCCTCTTCTCTACATCCTGGTGAGAAAGGACCTACTGTTATCTATCCATTTGGGACCTCACTGTAGTGAGGAAGGACCTTCTCTGTGCCCTCTCTATGAAAGGAAGGGAGGTCCTTTGATCCCTGCCTTTGAGTCACTAAAGTAAGGTACCGGGATTTGTAAACTGACTCCGAAGCCTGTTTCCAGCCATTTTTTTGAATTTGCCACTGGCCTCTTTGCTTAAAACTATTTTTTTGATCACTGACCCTGGTCTGTGGTGATATATTGTGTACCCTAATAAACTTGCTTGGGCATCGGAGGACAGAGCCAGTCACTAGATTAGACATAGAGGTCAGGCAGTGGTAGCACACACCCTTAATCCTATCACTCCGGAGGCAGAGATCCGACTGGATCTCTGTGAATTCAGGGCCACACTGGGAACAGAGCCAGGTGTGGTGGCACACACCTTTAATCCCAGCACTTGAGATCTCATGTCTTTGCTTGGGAAGGACACGCACCTTTAATCCCCGAAAGTAATGTGGCAGGATACAGAAAGGTATATAAGGCGTGAGGAAACAGGAACTCACGCTCTCTAGACTGAGGATTTCCTGGAGGTAAGCTAGTGGCAGAAGCAGTTCAACTGAGACCCTCAGGGGTGAGGACTCAGAGCAGAGGCTTTTGGTCTGAGGATTCGTGGAAACAGGATTGGCTGAGGAGTTGGAGAGGTGAGGTTGGCTGTGACTTGTTCTGTTTCTCTGACCTTTCAACTTTCACCTCAATATCTGGCTCCGTTGGTTTTTTTTAAAAAAAAATTATTAATAAGGCCTTTAAGATTAGTGTTACATCAGGGTCCACTGACCCTGTGGCAGTTTCCTGGCTGTGTGGCTTTGTTTAAATTCTTGCCTGCATTGACCTGTGGCCAACAGTATATCTGCAAACACATTGATAATGATAGAACTGAATCTGTCTACAAAGTTGGAGTGCCTTACTCCAGAAAGATGTGACTGGCCTGTGTTACCCATATTCCTGTGGTGGAACCAGCCCGGGTATGGCAGATATTGGCATGTCATGCTTTTTCAGAAGCTAGAATCCTGCTTTGCTTTCCTCAGCCATTTCAGTCCTTGTTGTAACTCACAAACTTTCCCATGAAACAATGTGGCCACCCGTATTAGGCCGGGGGCCATTCAGTCAGGTTATTCTAGCTGCCTGGTGAATGGTAATGCTCACAAAATATATAAACATGACCGACATCTTTGAAGTCCAATAAGCGGATAGAATCTTTGCTTTTTTTCTTCCAAAGACAGCTGTCATGAATGTCCTAAGTCAACCTCCAGGGTGATTGACAGAGGACTGGGTACCATGTTCAGTGACTTGTGGGTAAGATCTTAACTCACTGTACCCGGTAGACCAAGTACAGGATGCTTGTATCCAGATTTTAGAGACCATAGATCTGGCACCAGCAATGTGAGTGACACCTCTAATTCTCCTCCCCTTCCAGGATGAGCTGGGTCTCCAGTTCCACAGAGAGGGCTGATAGAACCTGCTCCTCACAATGCAGCCTGTGTCGGAGTAAGCAAAGCCGGCATTAATCTGCTGCCTTCTGTGAACCCCTCGGGATGGTTCACTTCACTTATACTCTAAAAGGAGGAAAAGCAAGTGGTCAAGGCCATCTCGAACTCATCACTCAGTGGGCAGAATTGCAAATGGGTTGAGGATGCTTCGTTGGCTGCTGATTTCTTGGGGTATGTCCAGAGCCAGGCCTAAGGAGAAGTCTACTGAGCTCTGCTTCAGGAGAGCTATGGTTCTGAGAATGTCTGTCGGGCCAGTCCCAGCATCACTGGCCTCCTATAGAGTTTGGATTATCGGGCATTGGCAGGTCACTCTGTGCTCACTTCATTCTGAACTATGTCTGGATTGACCGAGGTCTTCTAGGTTACTGTAGAGCAGTGGTTCTCAACCTTCCTAATGCTGTGACCCTTTAATGCAGTTCTTCATGTTGTGGTGACCCCCAACCATAATATTATTTCATTGCTACTTCAGGACTGTAATTTTGCCACTGATGTGAATTGTAATGTAAATATCTGATGTACAGGATATCTGATATGTGACCCCTGTAAAAGGATCGCTTGACCCCTAAAGGGGTTGTGACCCACAGGTTGAGAACCACTGCTCATGGTAGCTCTGATTTACTTGGTATAGAACCTGTGACCACTGTAATTGGCATATCATTTGTCCACATTGCTGTGCTCCAATGCCCACTTACTGGAAGAGCAGACCTGCCAGGACTCAGCTCTGCCTCTGACCACATCCTAAGTGACAGAGTTCCCATGGGAGTCCATATCTGAACAGTGTGTCCTTCACAGCACTCCCAGGGGAAGAGCCCCCCAAAGGCAATTTTTATAGGTGAAGGGCCCCACAGGCCAGTGCATAAACCCCTGCAAGTGCCTCAAGGCCGAGTGCGGCTAATATCTGCATTAATATTCATATCCCCACATTTCTGTGCAAAGCTCCATTAACCCATATCCTGGAAAGAAGCGGCATGGGGTTCTGCAGGAGGGAGTCCCTAGGTAGCTCTGTCACTCGCTACCTGCGGTGGAGGATGAGCCCAGAATTTGGGGAAGACAGTGGTTTAAAATCATTTTAAAAATTGAATTGGCAAGCAGTTCAAATTGGATGGACTAGTTATATAGCTCCCCGAGGCAAGAAATAAGACTCCAGATTCGGTTGTCTCTTCTGGCTGTGTGAGTCTGTGAAAAGACCATTCCAGAAGGCAGCTCTGCCCACCTTCTAATCTCAAGTAACACTCGAAGGCACTCCAATAAGTACATTCCCAAAGTTAGTTCCTTCCTGTCCCAGTCCAGTGTGTTTTACGTCCCCTGCCTGAGTGTGTGACCAGTGTTCAAAATTCTAACTGTTGTTTTTCAGAAAGAACATGACATAACCAAACCCTCTTAGACACCAGTATCAGTTTTTCTTGGCTCTAAACTCGTTTTTTTTTTTTTTTTTTTTTTTAAACCATAGCCCCCAAAGTCCTCTGGGAAACCAGCAGCAACATGAATCACCATCACAAAGAGCACCTGGTACACCAAGCTGTGGTTTTATTCCCAGCTCTTGTTTTTGCTTTATTTAACGAATAGGGCAACGCTCAGTGGATACGTTCCGTCTTGTTCCTTCTTTCACATCTCATCATTTTTTTTTTACCCCTCCTTACTTAGCATTCTTGGAGAACGCTTAGCCTACTTCACCAGACTTGGCGGACGGTTCTCACAATGTGGATGCAGCAAGCCCGGGGAGACTCTAGACAGCACTTCGGTGCTTAGGTGAGTTTGAGCCATCACAGTCCATATGGAGACACCACTCAGGCAGGCAAGGAGAATAGGGCTGACTTCCCTTCTCTCAAAGACCACCTTCAGGCAGATACCAATCCCATGATGCAGGAACTGAGACTCCCATATCACAGATCTGAGGCCAGAGAGGCTGAAAGAAGGCAATTCTGCTGTCTGCTTCCTTTTACCCTCCCCCCCCCACTGTCCCGCCTTATTTTTGCATTCATCTCTCACCCCTTTAAAAGCTATTTTCAACTGATTTTGCTTGAAGCAAATATGGGCAAATTATTAATCCCTGGTTTTCAGCCATGTCCTAATTAGTCAGTGATGATGCATCCCTGTGGAAAAGGAGATGGTAGTTCTGTTTCCCAGTCTTTGGTCCCTTATTTCCTCAAGTATATGTGCACTGACATTATGCACTTTGAAAAAAAAAATCTTATCGGTAGATGACTAATTTGTATGCACTAAGAAGTGGAAAGCCAGAGTGCATGTGTATGTTTACAGATGTCATCAAGTAAGATCCAAGAAGTTAAATTAATCTGACACAGACTTAATGATGTACATAATGATTATGTTGCATGGTAGTTAGGCATAAATGGGAAGCATCCTCCAGAAATGAGTGTCACTGGTGTGAATTTACATAGGTTTTCTTTGATAATGTTGTTACTCAACATCATCCACTTATTCATATCAGTTTAAACCAAAGGGAGATTATTGGCTCTCACAATGGGAATATCAGTGGTGGATCCAGTTATTTAGAGATGTTACTGAGACACCTCCTCTCTCCTATCCCAAGTCTCATATAGCCCAGACTAGTCCCTAACTCCTTATGTAGCCAAGAATTACCTGGGACTCCTGCTCTTCCTGCCTCCATGTGCCTGGAGCTTGTATTTCTGGTGTGCACCAGCATGCCTGGCCTGTTCGAAATGTCTTTAGTCAAAGCAACTCTTAATTCCAGATACAGAAAAAAGGACATAGGTGCAAATGTTGTAGGAAAGACAGTGTAAAGGTCAGACTAAGTGCAGCCGGAGCAGAACTAAAATGTCATTTCATTTCTGATTTTGATTAGGTACGGGAAGAAGAAGGCAGCAGGGGCTAAGGGAATAACTTCTGATGATCTAGAGCACAGTACATGATTATGGTTGATGACCAATTATTGAATATTTTAGAGAAGGTAGCAGAGAGGATGTTGAGTGCTTCCAAGACAAGAAAAGGATACATGTTTGAGGTTCTGAATATTCTAATTACCCCGATCTGGTTATTACACATTGAGGACATGCATTGAAATGTCACATTCTAATTCACTGATACCTACTACTAATGCTGTGTCAAATAAAAATACAGATATGATTTTTTTTTAAAAAGGAGGTGGGGGCGGAAATACCATTCAAAGGGAACAGAAAGAAGAAATTCTGAAGACTGAAGACAGAAAAGCTCTCCAGGCTTCCCAAATTTGCCGACATCAGCCCTGTTGACGGAGTACAGAGAACAGCCCCCAGACTCATCTTGGCAGAAATTCTGTTGTACTGGCCATGATTACTATTGATCTCTGTTCTTTCAAGACTTCTTAGTTTATTGACTGGAAACTGGAGTTTAGAAACTCTGCAATAGTTCTTCTCTGAAGATTCTCAGTAGCCTGAACAATCACTGCTGAGTTGCGTCGTTATTTGAACTAGTGAGAAAAATTATAGGTAAAAGAGTGCAGGAGACACTTGACTGTCAGCTGTACCAAAGACCAAAGGCCCTGCCTGGAATTTCTTTTCTTCTCTGGTTTTTCGAGACAGGGTTTCTCTGTGTAGTTTTGGTGCCTGTCCTGGATCTCGCTCTGTAGACCAGGCTGGTCTTGATTCCACAGAGATCCACCTGGCTCTGCCTCCCAAGTGCTGAGATTTAAGGTGTGCCCCACTGCTGCCCGGCCCTGCCTGGAATTTCTTAATGAAATCCCACTTTATTTTCATTCCTGACGAAATCTGTGGATCTATGTTAATTATCATCGCCTATGAGAAGAAGCCTCAGCTGGGCAGTGGTGGCGCACGCCTTTAATCCCAGCACTCGGGAGGCAGAGCCAGGCGGATCTCTGTGAGTTCAAGGCTAGCCTGGGCTACAGGGTGAGTTCCAGGAAAGGTGCAAAGCTACACAGAGAAACCCTGTCTTGAAAAACCAAAAAAAAAAAAAAAAAAGAAGCCTCACTGATGTGGGCTGGGCACTGATCTACGGGAATAGCAATGTATCTTTAGGAGTGATTTTATTTCTCTATTTAGCAGAGTAATAGTAGTAGGTCTCCCTAAGGCCCATGACCTACCCAGCCTCAGGTTCTTGGCCTTAACATGGTTAGGTATGGCTTCTGTCTCATGGAACAGGACTTACACCCAATATAATGTGGCTGGTCCCACCTATAAAATTTATGCCACAATTGTACCATAACCCTTAGTTCTTAACTGGGAGGTAGAAGAGAACTTCTCATATACAATGGAATCAAAGATTAACATCTAAAAGGTGTTGGCTGTGCTCTCAGGAAAAAAATAAACAAAACAAACCAGTAATGATTTCATGAACATGTAGACTTTCTTTATTGGAGTCATGGCTTTTACTTCTGTGGAACATGTGAATGCTGCCATGACCGATCTGAAATCACTGTTTGGTTATATACTAAAAAAAAGCAGCATCTCCATGTCTGAACCATGACACACATATATAAAACTCATTACCCTTGGGCCAGCGAGATGGCTCAGCAGATAAGGGTGTTTGCCGCTAAGGCTGAAGATCTAAGTCTGGATCCAGATGGGAGAAGGAAGGAACTGGTTCCCAGAAGTTGTCTTTTCACCTCTACACGCGCACCTACACACGAGTGACCACATACAATGAAACGGTAAGCTCACCGTTCTTGTTCTTAGTCCCTATTTTTCAGATGTTTTTTGGAATCCAACAGCCTTACTAGTATCAACCACCTCTCCATATCTCTGAAGCTGACTGGTCTTATCAAGCTTATTCACCCATGGCAAAGGCCACCCCTGGTGACCACGGACACCAGGGACACCAGAGGTTCTCCAGAGGGCTTCCTTCAGACAGATGCACTCAAGGCCTTGAGACAGATGCGGGATGAGTCTGCTCTCTTACCACGCTATTGCCTTTTATCCCGAAGCCACAGAAGAGGAAGATGAAGACAAAAATGAAGTGGGAGGCTCTGGAGCCAGTGACCTACCTAGAATCAGGGAGGTTTGGGTCAATCATGTCTTCGGCAATCAACAACCCATGATGTTTGCACAGGGTGAGTCACTCTGGCTCCACCTTGAGCCAACACCGTGTGGCAGCTTCAGTTTTTCCCTTGCATTTCCCATCATCCACTCACAATATAAAGGCTTCTCCAGTTTCCTCCAGCTATGGATGGCTAGGTGACTTGGGCTAGAAAAGCTCCCTAGAATTTCACACCGTATATTGTTTCTCTTTTCTTTGTCTTCCATTGGCACAGTGCAAAGCAAAGGGTGCAGGGATGCCCTTAAATTGTGCCTGCATGGGACTCAGCAGTTTCCGTGACCAACTCCCTAGCGGTCTAAAGGTCGGAAGGTGAAATCTCTGTGCCCTGTCTTGTTTGGTGACCAGACCTAGATAACAGATTTTGTCGATGTGCTATGCTCATGGTTAATCTAACTGCTACCAGGATCCATTTTTCTGACTTTAGAACAAACCAAAAGTGGTGTGTGTGTGTGTGTGTGTGTGTGTGGTATGTGTGTGACAGAGAAAGAGAGAGAGAGAGCGCGAGCTTAGGCATATGCATTCCATGTATGTCTGTATATTGATTTGAAGACTGGCATGGCATTTACTGAGAAGTAGGAAACTGCAGATTTAAAATATTCTTGAACTCAGAAAAAGGTGGCCAAGGAGCCAAGGAGTGCAAATATAGCAGACCAGAATGAATACGGGGGGAGTGGGGGGGTGGGGGGGGTGGGGAGGGTGGCAGGGAGCCGACTGAATGGGTCAAACCACTTGCCACACAAGCCTGATGACATGAGTTCAATCCCTGGAACCTACCTAAAAATCTGGACGTGATGGCTCACATCGCAGCATTCCTATGTCAAGATGAGGAGGCAGAGACAGGAGTGTGGCCAGAAGCTCACGGGCTAGCCTGGGGTAGGCCGTACAGCTGCAGAGACTCGGTCTCAAACAAGGTATAAAGTGCGAACTATCTTTAGAAAGTTATCCTTTGTCTTCCACGAACTGGCACACGCGTGTCTCCCCCTGTATGTGCACACTCAAGAATTTATGGAGTGAGAAGTTGTTTCTAAGCAGAGAGATGGCTTCCTGTTTGGTGTAAACATGAATATTTGGCCGGAGCTTTTCCTTCTGCTTACTTCTAGATTTTCAATTATATTTAGTTTTAAGTACCTGACTTTTAAAGCCCCCTGTATGCTGCTTCTGGATCAGTCTTCAGTTTGGAATGGCCCGTGTTTCCCGGATGTGCTGACGGTAAGGAGGGCGCATCTTGTGGGCAAATCCCAGGGCCACTATGCCGCCAACTCTGCTTTCTCTAAGTGATTGAAAAGCACACTTGACACACACTCCCTTTCTGGAGATCAAGCCATAATTAAATCCAGGAAACCTTGCTGATGGTGGAGCCCGCAGGTGTTGGATTGCTATTTGTTCTTGCAAAAGCCGACAGCTCTGGCTTGTACATGGCTGCCACCGGCAGGGCCAGTTAAGATGACTCTGAAATGTTTGTTCTGCCTGCCGCTCATTTTGTTTGGTGAAAATGAAAGCCTGCCAGGAGAGTGGACCTGCTTGGAATACAGATGTAAGCATTTTCTTACAAAACTCAAGCACCATTTTTTTTTTTTTTTCCCAGAGAAGACTAAAGGTTAGTTCCCTATTGGGCCAACAAATAAGAAACCATCGCTAAGCAGTTAAGAATAGGTAAACACAAATGGCTTTCGCAAGGGGGAGATGTCTGGTGGGATGCCAGTGTATAGCTCAGACTTAACAGCTTTATCAAAGGGAATGTGTTAAATGCTCATTAACTAAATTTACAAATGATTCCCAACTGGGAGGTGTTGCAAACAACAGAGGAAACACACACACACACACACACACACACACACACACACACACTCACTAATTACATGCATGTGTGCACTCAAAGCAGAAAATGTAGTAAACTTGTGCTTGGAAAACCAATCCCAAATTAAATCATCATAAAGACATCCAAAGAGAGCAGCTACATATATACACTCCTTCCAGAACTAAGGTGATAATTCTTGGATGGCAAGTCTCTGGATCGGCAGGATGGCTCAGTGGGTAAAGGTATTTGCTGCCTAAGTCCTCAGTTTGATATCTGGAACTCACAGGATGAAAGGTGAGAACAGACTCTGACCTCCACATGCAGGCTGTGCCTCATGTACACTCAAGAGTGCCTGACAACACACACACACACACACACACACACACACACGCACAAATAGCTTTTTCCACCTCAGATGAAGTCTTTTATTCAAAAAAGATTTATTTTATTTGTTTGCTCTGTTTTTTTTAGGTTTATTTATATTTTATGTATATGAGTGCTGTATCTGCACGCCAGAAGAGGGCACCAGATCTCATTATAGATGGTTGTGAGCCACCATGTGGGTGCTAGGAATTGAACTCAGGACCTCTGGAAGAGAGAGTAGCCAGTGCTCTTAACCACTGAGCCATCTCTCAGCCCCCTATTTATGTTATATATGGATGTTTTGTCTGCATGTACATCTATTTGCACACCAGAAAATGTCATCTGATCTCATGAGACTACAGTTATATGTGGTTGTGAGCCATCATATAGGTGCTGAGAACTGAACTCAGGACCTCTGAAAGAGCAGCCAGTGCTCTTAACCACTGAGCCATCTCTCCAGCCCATGATAAAGGTTTCTGGGACTCTGCCAGGGAGGCTGTGGCTGAGGTGGCAGAGACTGTAGTATCTCCACACTTAGAGGGGAAAACATGAGGTCCCTGACACAGTTACAACAGTAATTGGAGAAAGCCTGATGATGATGTGCTTCCAGATTCAAGATTTGTAACCAAAGTCCTTTATTTTCCAAGGCTTCAGGAGACCCCAGTCCATACCTTCCTCTGGATCTTAGTAGTAGACGGAAGGTAACCCTGGACCTGGATCACACCGGCACCTTCATTACCTCATTGGTCCCTCAGAAGCCACTATGAAGACTTCCTGAGGCTACACTGGGTGCACAGGTATCCTAGGGGAACTGGAGAGTGACCAGGATCCTCAGTCTCATCCTGATGTCACCAGAGAGCTGGGGCAAAGGCCACACCTCCACTCTTGTCTCACCTCAAGTGACCCTTTGGACTTCGCATGCAGGCTTTTGGGACAACACACCACGGTCTTAAAAAGCACAGAGACAGTAGACAGAGGGCTGTGGGAGAATGGACGACATGATACCTGAGTTGCTGCTCTGCCTCTGCTGTTCAAGTCTCTGGACCTCACTGGGTTACAGTAATTAGCTTGGGGATTTGCTATAGGGGGAGATGGGTATCCTTCCAGGCTTATATGATGATGTCCTAACTCCAGGTCTCTCAGAGTGTGACCATGCATGGAGACAGGGTTTTGAAATAGATCCTTGTGTCAAAATGGCCATCATAGTGGATCTTAATTCAGTGGGAACAGTGTCTTCATAACATTAGGACATGGACACACATAGAGGGAATAACACATGAGTGTACAGGAAAAAGGTGGCCATCTCCAAGTCAAAAAGAAAGGCTTCAAAAGAGCCAATCGTGTTGACCTGTCATCTTGGATTTGCAGTCTCTAGAATAGGAGAAGTAAATTCTTGTGGCATAAATCTTCCCAATTGTGGTCTTCCTACCTACTAATATAGGAAGCTTAGAGGAGGGCCCATGAATCAGGGACAAGGAGGTATTTAATCCCATGATGCTGAGAAACGCTTTGTGTAGGTGTACACCTTTTATAGGAATGATATATTTACACACACACTGCACTCCCTGGCAAGGTCTCATGTATCCCAGGCTGGTTTCACATTTGCTACATAGCTGAGGAGCACATTGAACTTCTGATCCTTCTGTCTATACTTCTGAAGTCTGGCATTACAGGTATGGAATACCCTGTGGTTCTAGGGATCAAATCCAGGGTTTACTGCATGCTAAACAAGCACTCTTACCAACTGAGTCATACCCCCAGGCCCAGGGATCTATCCTTTAGGAAGAATTCAGTTTTCTAGAGGGATTCATGATATAAGAAAGTGAACAAGTACTGGCTATATGTAGGTTTTCCTAAAGTTCAAAGCCAAAATTCAACCCCACCAAGCAGGACCTCCTCAGTCTTTAACATGTATAGGCAACACGCGGTTCTGGTAATTTAGGGAGAATCTGGAACAGCTGCTTATTACGGGTCCCCCAAATTGAAATCCAGATGTCTGGCCACCTTCGTTTTGTGAAGGTTGTGCTGAGAACTGACAGAGCTTCTTTGATCACGTGGCTAAGCACAGGGCAAGGGAAGCCAGGATTGCAAGCCCGACACATTTGGACCATTTCACTTTCACCTAAAAGTGGAGTCAGGGGGGCTGAGCAGATGGTTCAACCAGTAAAGTGTCTGTCCTGCAAGAGTGAGGACCAAACTTCAGATGCCCAGCACCCACATAAAAGTCTGGTGGATATAGTGACCCATTTGCAGTCCCGGTTTCAGGATGTGGAGAGCAAGCTGGCTACCTAGACTAACCAAATCAGCGAGCTCTGGCCTTGGGTGGAGGCCAGAGAGGACACACAGTGACAACCTCTAATATCTGAACCTGCACCGATGCACTTGTGCGCAAGTGCGTGCGCGCTTGCGCGCGCGCGCGCACACACACACACACACACACACACACACACATGCACGGGCATACACACCCACACACATATGAAGATGCGCATACACTATACATACCACATACATATACATACATGCTTTGAAAATTAAGGTAAAGCTAGGATCAAAAATCTTCAACTGGAACCATCAACAAAACTCTATGCAGACATCATCCATATATGGAACCATCATCCACGAAGCCCTATGCGGACACTGTATATAGATTTCTTTGAAATGCATAGAAGTTGATGGAAAAGATAAAAAGACACAGCCTGTCATACATAGCTTTTAGATAAATGGCATGCGTGACACAAACTTGCTTCTTTCAAAACCTTGTAGAGTTCTCTTGTTACCATCCTGGAGAATGGCTTTCTCGTGCCTGCAATGCCCAGAGGTCACACTGTGATGCTGCATATCCTACTCAGTGCTGGGTGGGACTCTCTCTGTTTCTGTGGTTCTGAGAATGGAACCCAGGGCTTGCAAGGGCTAGGCAGGAACACTCCCAGGGAGCTACACCCCATACCCCTTATTATTTAAGAGAAAGACTGTAAGTTCAAGTTCTAGCCCTTAAAAAAAAAAAAAAAATCTCGGAGAGCAGAAATTTAGATTAATGGCTTCCTTTGGAGCTGAGGGAGGTGAGCTGTGACAGCCCAGTGTGGCTTTCCCTGTGCATGTGACATGCTTTCTAAGTTGTATGCTGGCCATGAGCTTGCTGGTTTACTCATCTACTCTACTCAGTCTGGTATTAAATATTAAATAAACTTCAACAACCCACCTGAAAAAAAAAAAAAACGGTTTACTTAGCTTTAAAAATGTTCATGTCATTGACTGACTCTGCTTTCAGGAGTGTATTGGAAGAACATAATCTGAACTGAGGCCAGAGATGTTCATACCAGAAGTTCATCGTAGCATTGGAAATTGGAAATAACTTTTAAAGGTCCAACAAGGAAGAATGACTGGGAAAATTATGTTACTTCTATTACACAGACTTCAAAAAATAAAAAAAAAAAAGATGCTCACAAAGAGGTTTTAGTAGTACAAGGAGCATTTGATAAAATTTTAAATAGAAAATCAGAATATTAAATTATGCATAAAATAAGACTTCAAAGTGCTGGAAAAGACCGAAGAAAGAGAAAAAAAAAAAAAGCCGAAAAGAAAACAGCGAATAGGAAGTATCCCTGGGTTTGTAATTACAGTTCTTTTTCTTGTGTCCAAGTTTTTGTTTGTTTTGCAAAGCTTGGGATCAAAGACCAAAGTCAGAGCCTTGGTCACGCTGCATGGACACTGGTGAGCTCTGCACTCAGACCCTGAAAGTTTTCATTTTTGTACACGTGAACATGTAACTCTTTCATCAAATGGAAAGTTGATTAAAGAACGGCCTGCCTATTGGTTCTTATCATTAAAAACCTCCAGGTAGGTTCTTCTTTTATGCTGAACAGGGTAGCTTCTGTCCCTCAGAATGAAGTAACTGATTGGGGCAGGGGTGGTGGGGGAGGCATTTGGGGGTTTCTAGTCTCTTGTATATATTTTTACTGTGCTTTTTCTTTTCTTTCTTTTTTTATGGTTTTTTTTATTTATTTAACTTTATTTTATGTGCATCGGCATCAGAGCCCCTGGAACTGGAGTTACAGACAGTTGTGAACAGCCATGTGGGTGCTGGGAATTGAACCCAGGTCCTCTGGAAGAGCAACCAGTGCTCTTAACCTCTGAGCCATCTCTCCAGCCCCATGGTTTTTCTTGATACAGATGACTGTTATGGGATATTTGTACACTGTGTGAAGATATATTGCTATGATTGGTTTAATAAAAGGCTAAACAGCCAATAGCTAGGCAGGAGAGATAGGCAGAGCAGAGAGAAAGGAATAGGAGGAGGAATCTAGGTGTGCAAGAGTCTCCAGGGAGGGTGGTGGTGGGGGAAATCAGTCATACAGAATGAATGAAAGGTTAAAAAGCCACGAGGCAAAATGTAGATTAATATAAACGGGTTAATTTAAGTTATAAGAGCGAGTGGGTCAAGCCTAGGCGAAGGACTAGCTTTCCTAATTAATGATAAGTCTCCATGTTGTTATTTGCAGGCTGATTGTCCCGACAAATGATTGAGTGTGTTTCCCATGCTTCCCCATCAACTGGAAGATGAGTGAAAGCTGAGGAGAGTGCATCGTTGGCTCTGTGTGAAGTCTGTGTAGACACACACGCTCTGAGTAGGCAGTGCTCTTGTTCTTCTGTGGCCAGATGTTTCTCTTGTGACTGCATGGGTGTGTAGTGTACACACACACACACACACACACACACACACACACACATGCACACACACTACCCAGCCTACATTCCACCCAACTAGAGCTCTCTGGAAGGGAGGCATGTGGCAGGAACCAATGGCAGTTGCCTCCGGATCCAGGTGGCTTCAGGATGACTGTTACAGCTGCTGGGGGTGGGGGGTGCAGGGACAGGGGCCTGACCTCTGGTCATCTCTCTCTTCTTCATGTTCTCCTCTTTATTCAGTCCACTCGGTCATTCAAAAGGAAAGTGACTTAAGGATCCACTGACATTTCAGGAGAAGGTGGCCAGCAAGCTTGTTTGCAAACAAGTGACAGTTCTGCTGGAGAGGAGTGAGAGGCAGTGGGGGATCTCTTCAGGCCTCCTTGGGGTACAGGAGTTTGAATTTTCCCATTTTTAGTCTTCCCTGGCAGAGAAAGGAGGCTTAGAATCCAGAGCCGCAACAGGGACCAGTCAATTAGGGGCAGGCTCAGGCTGCAGTTTGGAGAAGGAACACCACATTAGGATCCTCATTGATTACTTATTTATTTTAGATGGGGGTCTCCCTATGCAGCCCTGGATGTCCTGGAACTCCCTATGTCGACTGGACTTGCTTCTGATTTGCAGCTGTCCACCTGCCTCTGCTTCCCGAGAGCTGGGATTGAAGGCATGTCCCTCCACGCTGGGATCTTAGCTCGGTTTTCACTGAGCGTGTTTCGCTGTGTAAATATACACTCTTATCAGCACCATGTCCAATGGGCTTAATAAGCAACTTCTCATATCAAGTCAAACAAACAGCACTCGGTGTGCCACTGGTCTCCTGTCTCCACACATATCACCCCATTCTACCCCTCAAAGTGCCACCCACTCATCTCTTCTCTCCACACACATCACCCCATTCTACCCCTCCCCTGACAACCATTCTTAACTCTTCCAGTGTTTTTGTTTGTTTGTTTGTTTGTTTGACTTTTTCCCCTGCCATTTTCTTTCTCATTTTTTTTTTTTTTTTGGTTTTTTGAGACAGGGTTTCTCTGTGTAGCTTTGGTGCCTGTCCTGGATCTCACTCTGTAGACCAGGCTGGCCTTGAACTCACAAAGATCCGCCTGCCTCTGCCTCCCGAGTGCTGGGATTAAAGGCGTGCGCCACCACCGCCTGGCTTCTTTCTCATTTTTAAACCATGAGTTTGTTTTGGTATTTCTTTGTCTTCCTATCAGGGACATATAGGTGTTATCTACTGACCTTAAACATAGTTGACTTTAGTTTTGGTTCAAGCACCAGGCAATACTTCATGCTACAAAATAGAATGGAGTATTCCTATGTATGGATTTCCTAAACTGCAAGCCATTTATTTCTTCATAGTATTGCAGACGGGGACTTAGGGCCTCATCCATGCCAGACAAGCACCCTACTTCCTAGGTGAATTTCCAGGACTCTTGAACTTTTGAGGCAGAGTTTCACTAAGTGGCCCAGGTTGGCCTTGAACTCCCTCTATCACCCAGGCAAGCCTTCAGCTTGTGGTCTTGCCACAGCCTGTTTGTCGAGTACACTGCAGGTCTACCGCACCGGGCCCTGTTTACAAATGATATTTAATAGTCCATCTTGCCCTCCCCTTCAGGTTTCCTTCTTCTGGTGTCTCACTCTACTGGTTATGTTAGCACCTGTCCTTGAAATGCGCAGTACGTATCAGGGAAGATGTCTGGGAAGGGTTACGGGCTCTAAGCTGAGGACTTCTGGGAGTGAAAGGGGCCTGGACAGAACCTTTAGACTGCAGTAGAGTCCTGAGTGATTCAAGGCCAGTCCCAAGGGAGAACCAGAACAGATCCCGGTGATGCTCTGGGTGGGGCCAGCTAGCTGCTCAGTTCTCTTGCAATACCCTGATAGTGTCATTCTCTGTGAGGACAGCAGGGGACCCAGCCCCAGCGTAACACACTCCTTAGTCAAGGTATCCTTTAAAGCAGTGGTTCTCAACCTGTGGGGTGTGACCCAGTGGGGGGGGGGAAGGGGGGCATTGCATATCAGATACTGTGCATATTTACATTACGATTCATAACAGTAGCAAAATCGTAGTTATGAAGTAGCAATGAAATAATTCTATGGTTGGGGGTCACCAAAACATGAGGAGCTGTATTAAAGGGTCCCGGCATGAGGAAGGGTGAGAGCCACTGCTTTAAAGGGAGGCCAGAGTGGTGTGCCTCCGTGGCTATCAGGTTTATATTCTAACTTAGGGCTCTGTTCCTATCAAGGGCTTCACTTCAGTATGTGCTATAACCAGATTTCATACTTTTTTTTTTTTATTTCTTGGAGCTTTCTTTTGTTTGTTATTTAGAATTTTAGTGTGTGTATGTGTGTGTGTGTGTGTGTGTGTGTGTGTGTGTGTGTGTGCACGTGTGCCTGCATATAGGCCAGTGAGCCCCAGGGGCTTCCTGTCTCTGGCTCCTTAGCGCGGGAATTACACCCACACGCTGTCCCTGCTCCACTTGGACTTTTCCATGAGTGCTGGGGATCCAGCTCAGGTCCACACCCTTGCAAGGCAAGCTCTTCACCCACGGAGCCATGCTTCTAACGGTGAGGACTTTTCTTTTTTAATTCGCTTGCTGTTGGTTTTGCCGGCCTGGGGATGGAGGTCAGGGCTTCAGGTGTGCTGGCAAAGGCTCTCTGCTCTACTGAGCTACACCCCTAGCCTTCTCCTGTAATCTTACTGGGCTGGGTCTTCCAGAAGCTTGCCCGAAGGAGCTTAATGAGACCACCACTGATAGGTCTCAGACGTCACCTGTCTATAATCCTGAGGCCATTGATCCTGGTGTCTCACTTCCTGATGGAAGGGCCTGCTGCGTGTCATCTTTCTTTTTCTTTTCTTTTTTCTTTCTTTCTTTTTCTGTCTGGCTGTTTTTAGGATCTCCTGCTTACCCCTGTTTTGAAAATTCACGGTAATGAGTTTTTGCTTTTGTTTCTCCATTGTTAGATGCTGGGCCGATGATTTTGAATCAAGAAACGCATGGCTTTTATTTCTGGAATATTATTATTTTATTAATTTTCTTCAATCACTCCCCTGGCCTGGATATATTCCATAATTTGGATATTTGATCTTTTGGGTGGCTATTTACTTTCTTTAGACTGCCTGTCTCCCTGTTTTATGGCATTTCTTGCCTGGAGGGTCTCACTTATGGATTCACTAGGTAGAAGGCCAAGGGCTTATGGGGCATTTCCAATGTCCATCTGTACGTGCAGATTTTGACTATTGGGCAGATCCCTTGCTACAAGAGGAAGTCTTCCATCTCCTGGGTTGCTGATGGGCAAGACAGGGACAAGCCCTGTGCAAACCTGGCTGATTGCTTGTTTCCTCCTTGACTGCCTGAAGGTTAGGTGCCATTCCAACACAGTAACTAGCCAGATCTGGAAGTTTATGACCAACTGACTCCTTCCAGGGAAACAAAAAGCTACCAATGTCCCTCACTCCTGGAATACAACAGCATCTAAGACAAAGATGCAGGAAAAACAAAAACAAAACAACAACAACAAAAAAACCCCAGGCAAATTGGATAAGACCATATTAGACGCCATCTTTGTATTTGGATTCAGAACTCATCCTGGGGGCCAGGAAGACAACTGGCTCTGGTATGATACAGGATTCTTTGGATGACACCAAGAGAAATGAGCCCACGCACACACTTAAGAGACATGGTCTGCATCTGGAGAGAAGGAACCTTCGGTAGCAATAAGGAATACAGGAACAGAAAGAAGAGGTCAGGGCCACGTGGAGGCTAGCGCTGGTGTTGGCAAAGAGCAGGAGTGAAGGAGATTCTGCCCTGACTTTGTCCACTGTGATTTTTTTTTTTAAACTAAAAAATAAAACTAGACTAAAAAAACAAAAACAAAAAAAAACCAAAAACCAAAACCAAAAAACAAATCTTGCCTAACATCATTTGGGGAGCTAAGTTCAGAGGTAGAGTTTCACTCATTGTATAGCTGGTTCTGGGCTTTTTTTTTTTTTTTTTTGGGTTGAGCCTCCCCAGCCTTTCTGTTGTGATGGGAGCAGCGGACTCAGCCTCTTGGTGGCCCAGGCAGGCCTAAGAGGTGACAGGAGCAGCAGCTGGGATTCTAATTGCTCCTACCACAGACTTCCAAAGGACGCCTCCCCCCCCCAATTTCAGCTCCCTTCCCTGCACCCCTACACAATGACCTCCTCTTTCGAGACTTTTGAGGTTAAGGTTGAGGTTCTCATTAGGGGTGTTATTCAGACACCCCTTGTTAGTTGCTTCTGTCTCCGTCAACCTAAATTTGGTTGGCATTTCTTATCCACTCCTTTCAGGATGGAGTAAAAAAAAAACGGCAGATGACTAAGATGTTGTGGTTAATGAGAAGTCATGTTTTTGCTACTTTTTTTTTTTTTTAAACTAACACACTCCGGATCAATATGCTGCCTCAAAAATGACTGAAAATATGCTTCCTTTGTAGGATGTGCTTAGAGGAAGCCTCCTATCCCTGGGTATTTTTCTTCTTTGACAGGCTTCTGAACTAGCTTTTCTTTAAGGTAACAAAGGGTTGCCATTCAGTCGACATAAATAAACAAAGGAAAACAATTAATGGAGCAGCTACTGTGTGCTAGTGGCCAGAGTGTGTGATTTGTGGTCGATATGTCTCTTCAGTTTCACAGGACCTCTGCAAGATGGGCATTATGCCCATGTTTATGGACAGGCCTCTGGTTTGCATACGCCTTCCAGAACATTCTGATTTCCAAGAAATGAACAGCCAGCAAGGTGTAGATCCTGGATTCAAATGGGTCCTCTCACTTCTAACCTGATCACTCCTTCTGGGGCACTTTGCTGTCCATCCTGAAGAAGGTACTGATGTTAGGTGATAGCAGGATGTGCTTTGCAGGAAAATGAATGGACCACTGGGGTAGAGATCTCGTGTGATCTGCTCATCACCATTTCCCAAGCATGAGAACAGTACTTGTCTCCTTAGATGTTTGCATCGATTCACCTTCCCCCCCCCCCCCCCACTAACAAGAGTTTTATTAAGATAAGGGAGAGGGACAGATGTGCGCAGGCCTGTGGAAAGACATGTGAGTGAAGTCTCGATTCACTTTTTAAAATAATGCATGGAGGGAGGGAGGGGTATCACCTCACAGAATGCTCAGAGCAACTCCTTTGGTAAGATGTGTCTGGAAACGTGTTCCAGAAACGTTGGGCTTTTGCTTCCTAAGAGGCTGTCCTTTCTAGGAGTCCTACCTACATACAATCTGAGAATTACCCACTCTCAGCTGTGCCATAACTCAGGGCAAGAGGCTGTAATGAGACAGAGGAGCTGGTCCAAGTTCACCCAGAATAACTCAACATTTCTTCAAGAAAAAAATTGAGCGTCCACTACATGTTAGGCACCAGACATGGAGATTTTTATATTTATGGACTTTCTTTTTTATCTTCACAAATGTCCCCTGACCCCCAGGTAGCCACCAGGTAGCTTCAAGCTAGTTCCTTAAATATCCATTTGCCCAATGGGAAGGTAACTCCAAATTCAAGTCTGGTTGATAACTAGATTTCATTTTAGTATCTTATGTTTTGGGGCAGTTTAATGATGAAACAATAAACAAACAAACAAAACAAATGGTTCTTGTTTAGGTACAACTAACTCCATTTGGTATTTATAATAGGTATTTGTTGAACTGGTGGAATTGTATTCTTTTAAAGACTAGGATTCTTTCACACACTCAAAAGTGCCTTTTTCTGTCTGACCTACTTTTGGACAGCTAAGCTCTTTTTAGTCAGCTTATGGAAAGCCTTTTGATGGAGAATTGAAATTAAATTAACAATTAATTTAATATTTATTTCTAGGACACCTGAACAGATGTGCAAGTGCTCCGGAGGGCACTGAATTCACACCAGTGGGGGTGAGGTGAATTGTTCTTCAGTTAAACCAGGAAGGCAGAAAACAGGGATGAAGCCTTGGACAAATCCATCAACAATGAACAAGCACCTTTCTTTCTTCTCCTTCGCTGGCGTGCAAGGAAGATACTGAGCTCTTCTTAGCTTCATTTGACATTTTGCTCCTGATGGGTATAGGGTGCTATTTCACATTCTTTTAAGTCAGAAGTGAAGGTCAGCTACTGTATAGCTGTTTCAGGCAGACAAAACTTCCTGACAAACTTTCACACACTCTCACCTACCTATTCACCTACAAACCATGACCAAATCATCCGAAGGTCACATGAATGACTTAACATGGGGATGGTAGAGACAGCCAGAGAATCAGATAACCTTGGGAGTATGTGCATAGAAATGTTTATAATATTAAATTATTAATTACATATATTAAATAAAGCATAAATTAAAATATTAACTTCAGACAAACAGAAGAGGGGAGGGCCTGCTCAATGTCTGCCTATCTAACATGCTCTTGGATCAGAATTTGATTTTGGTTGACTGTGGTACCTCTTTGGTAAAATGCCTACTTTTGATATGAGACAATGAGATCAAGCGGTTCAAAGCCATGTGGGGAGAAGTTGGGGCTCAGAATGAAGCATGAGTATCATAGGACTAGGAACCAGAGAGATGGTTCAGTGATTATAAGCACTGACTCCTCTCCCAGAGAACCCAGGTTCTCTTCCCAGCAACCACACTGCCTCTCACAACAGTATGTAACTCCAGTTACAAGGGATTTAATGCCCTCTTCTGGCCTCTGTGAGTATCAGGCATGCAAGTGTTGTACAGGCATGCATGCAGACAAAATGCACATATACAAAAAAAAAAATAAAATTGAAAAATTGAAAAGCATAACAATTATTTTAGAACATGAAACTGTCAAAAACTAATTTAGGAAACAATCAGCGATCACTTTTGTTTCTTTAAAAAAAGTCTAAATAAAAAATGATTTTTTTTGGACTGGAAAGATGGCTTAGCGGTTAAGAGCACTGGCTGCTCTTCCAGAGGTCCTGTGTTCAATTCCCAGTAACCACATGGTGGCTCACAACCATCTTGAATGAGATCTGGGGCCCTCTTCTTGCCTGCAGGCATGCATACAGGTAGAACACTGTATACATAATAAATAAATCTTAAAAAATGATTTTTTGGGTAGTGTTATATGGAGTTTAATGGTAGAGCATTTGTCTGGTATGGAAGAGACTCTGGGTTTGAATTCTAGTACTGCCAAAACTAGATCTTTTTTATTGATTTGTTTGTTTTGAGATGGTGTCTGGCTAGGTATACCAGGCTAACCTTGAACTCATAAAGTTCCTGAGCGCTGGGATGACAAGGAGGGACTGCCACACTCAGTACAACTGTCTTCGATTGGGAAATAATAAAGTACTAATGTAATAGTATCTCTAAAGTTTCAGAAAGAATTGTGAGACATGTCTAGACGCCGTTTGGGATAACGACAGTGTTCTGCCTGGTTATGCTGCATGGAAAGCTGAGGTCACCTCATCTCTCCTCTGGGTGATTTTTTTTTCTTATTTTCTAGAATCTTCTGAACTCTTTCCCTCACTCACTCTTCTGGGTTTCATTTCATTTTCTTTTGAGTGACAGGAGAGGTGGCTTGATGAAAGGTGGAATCGGGCTATTGACAGGTTACATCAAAATGAAGGGAACCCAATGGCTGAAGAGAAGACCCCACAGCTGGAGAGAGAGAGAGAGAGAGAGAGAGAGAGAGAGAGAGAGAGAGAGAG